>JBAJNP010006415.1:0-25656 GCA_036877545.1 Yasuhikotakia modesta | reverse complement strand
TTTTGTATTATAATACAGATGTTCACACAGTCTATGCTAGGTCCAGAAAAGGCTCCCATCTGGCTTTAATCTATTAGATGCTCTAACCATTGTGTCACACGCAGCTTTTATTTTAGAAAAAACTTTATTTAAATCATCAAATAAAATCATAATGATAATAATTCAGAGGAATAATAAATACACCAGACATTTCATCAGACGTCACGGAGCATAAATCAACGTGTAGCAGGGGACATATATCAGCCAGCCTCTGACCCAGATGCGGCACCACATCCTCTCTTCCTGGAAAACAGAAACTTGTGTTTATTTGATACCATTTATCAACATAATAAGTGCTTGGAATAAACAGTGGCTGGCATCTCTGTTTATTCTGAAACTGCCCCGCTGAGATCTGTTTAGCAGAATTTCACAAAACAGTTTACAAAACAGATTACAGAAATGTATCAGCTGCCTGCAATATTTTGATGATAGCAGCCCGGTCTGTGTTGGTGTGATATCTCACATGAGAAATCCTCTGTGGTGACTATATTAGCAGAATGATGGATAGCACACACATTCCCACTCACTGTATTCAGACACATCCTGCCAATGCCAAATCCTGGTGGATTCAATGAACATTCCTTGGATCTAACCTTCTAATGATTTTAAAGCTGATTAATACCAAGATGTGTCATTGGGGGGGAACAGGCTGGTTGTCACATTGGGGAATTGGCTATAAGGGCTGTATTTAAAACAAAATTACACATGTGTGTTTTCTACAGCAGTATGTTTGTATTTTTCTGTCAAAAATATCTTAAAAAACAGTTAATGTTATGGGATTTTATCATTTTATCCAACTAAAATTCCATAGGGTGGATTGCCTTAATGTGGGCAAAAATTCCCCCAATTTTTTTGTATGTAGGATTGTAATATTTACAATTTAAGCCAACATGGTAACATGACAACTTTAATCAAATGACAGTACAGTTTTAATTTGTCCATAATTTCACTGACATTCATTGGTTTAGGGGAAAGCTGAAGTGTCTCACATTAGGACAATTCACCCTATTAACATTTTTTCTTTTCACTAGTAGAACAGGTAAACACACACACACAAGAGTATTTTTTATCAAGTTAAAGTAGATGCATTTTATGTTTGTTTCTTTAATTGCAATTTCTGAATGTTACATTTAACAGTTTGCAGTGTGAATTGCTTTTCCTGTCATATTATTTTACTGTTAAGATTTAGCCTATAATAGATTTTTAATGGCAGACTCCAGACACCATGTCATAACAATATTCAGGCAAGTATATCATAACAACATGTCCTGCTATTGAGAAATTGTCATAAAAGGTCAACATTGTCTTTCATTAAACTGTATGTGGAGCGCAATGGAGGAAATGTCTGTATACTATAGTAACTTTTTACCTTAAGAATTTTCCCCAGCCTCCCTAATTACTTTATATGAAGATCATAAGATGACACATTTTTGTGTCTATTGTGTCTTATGATCAATGCTATGCAGAGCATGAGCTGTGAGGGCTCCATATGCCTCCTAAAGTTGTATTGTGCATTGGGCAGGTTCCTGTAAACACAAAGTTTGTATTTAAGTCAGCAAGTGCTGCCCTGTGTGTTTAGAGCAAGCTGTTCCTGTGAAGACGGGGCTTGAGAGCCATGAAAAGCATCAATCACGCTTTAAACACACAGTGGGTAGCAGACGCTCGGGCTCTGTCTGCGCCCTCATTAGCCATCACTCATCTCAGCTGGGTAAGACCTGCAGCTCTGGGCTCCTGGATGTGCGCGAGTCGGCACTTTTCAAGCACAAACCGGCTTCACTTGAGTTTCCAAGGGGCCTGAGATGGTCCTTCACTGCTTTCATGAGCATGTTTACACCTATTAGCATCATAGCAGAGAACTGCGAAAAGAACATCTTTGAGGACACAACTTTACTTAACAGATATCCTTAATAAATCCAGAGCTTCTACGTCCACTAGTAAATATAATAAAATACAGCTTTTCTCTGTAGCAAATTTAAAAAAATATGTATTTTTCACTGGAAGTATCCATACTTGACCTCTTTGGCCTAAGATGATAAATAACTTTCTATTACTTTTTTTATTTTATTTATTTATTTATTTTTTAACAGGGCACCACAGAACAATTAGCTGACATTTAACAGGGCTTCTGTCACTGCCTCTCCCTCTCTCTCTCTCTCTCTCTCTCTCTCTCTCTCCATTCATTCATATCATTCTCTTCACATCACAGCCCAATGTCACGGGTGATGGAGGGTCGCCTACATGCATCATTCAGGACTGGGTGGGGATGCAGTACTCCACTTGCTTAATAATGTCATTTTGCTTGAATGGTATTAATAGATTATGCAGGCCCAGGGCAGTCAGGCATGTGCAGGCGGAAGATAACCTTGTGTTCTGTAATTCAATCAAAAATGTTTTCACTGTGGAGTCACTTTGGCCCCACCATAACAGGTCTGATACGCTCTCGTACCCCTCAGTTGTATTCCACTGTGGCTGGAGTAAAAAAAAAAACCTATTACAAGAGTTTTCTGAAGATTCCTCTACAAGGTGTTGCAAATCACTCCACGGACATGGGAATATAAACAGGCTCGAATCGAATCAGATTTAAATCCTCGAATTTAGCTCTGCCGTATATCAAAGAGACACTCTTGCTTAACTCTCAAAGGCAGAGTGTTATTTTCTCTCCTGCCACTGTAGGGCTGCAGTAATATTCTTCAACGCATATCGGGTTCAAAAAAGCATAGTAAAATTCTGACACAGTTTGATTTAGAGGCAAAAAATGTAAACCATTTAGAGGCAAACTCTTTATGGGCTTTAATCCTGCGTTCCATCCCTGGAAGCTGAATTTATATCCTGCATTAGCTATCGTCTCGTTGGAGTACAGCTCTTCTCCTTGCGAGAACGTTCCGGGGGCAGACGGCATCCCTATCGCTCCTGAGCACATGCACACACGGGCATTATGGGTTTATCTCATCTCCCGCAGCCCGCGCCAGACCGAGGCTGAGTCCTCCGGCCTACTTTACTAATAACCTTTTTCTTATCAGGCACTATGCACCTCTGCCTGTGATCAAAGACCCAATTAATGGAGCGGGGAAAGGTGAAGCATTCAAATAATAGAGACAGCTGTTTTTCTCTGTTTGAGAGAATCCATTTGTATTGTTATCGGGAGGGAACAGTTCTCCAGTCCTCGCTTAATTGAGGGTCTGTCAATTCTTGCCACCTGATAAAAAACTTCCAAAATAAAAGGAAGCCAGATAAATGCAGATGGTAGGAAACGGCAGGAATATCACAGTTTCAACTCATCCTTTGCTTTATGATCTCTTAAATGGTAATAAAAGAAGATAAGGAGAGAAAGAGGTTCACAAAGGAGTCTTTTAACAGATCTTCGGTCCTCTCTTTGTTGTTCTCACAGGTTTTTTAAAGCTGAGCGATTACCGAATCAAAGGGTTAATTTTGGTGGCGTGAGGGACAGCATCTAAATGCATCATTTATAAAGCTTTTCGGACAGGACAGGGATAATTGCTGTACTAAATGTGTTGGCCTTGTCAATGTTGCTGTCACGTTACAGCAGGAAGTGGGCTGAATATTGGACATATTAACATTTCAACATTAGGTAAAATGTAAAATGGGGGACACAGGAATTAAGTGACACTTTAAATATAGACCCTCCACGCTAATAGCTTCCCTTCAGAAAGAGCATTTCCAGGGCCACTTATGTTGGGTGCACAAGGTCTTTCAAATGGCTTTTTAAAACTGAATTTCACTTAAAGCTTTTCCTGATTCATCATGTATACATACATACCAAATCACAATTTACTCAACGTTTAACAGTACGTCTGTGTAACCTGGAGTATAGTTTTAGCTATGGCCACATTTGTTGTTCACCCACTACAAGAATTACACTCTTAGAACAGTTTGTTCTTGCACCGTTAGACCAATTCACTTCCATGAACATTTTTTCATTTATTTACAAATTTACATTTTTTAACAAATTGTAATAGGAATAATGTTGTACATTATTATGAATTATGTCAGGACTGAGCCTTAAATGAAATTAATATTAATTATAGAAACTACAATGCCTGTTTATAATGTTTATTTATACTGTTTTTAATGTCTGTAAATCTGTTTTAAATTCCCTGAATACATTTACAGTTTTTCATGACTGTGGGAAACATATAAATAATTCAAACCGTCCATATTCTCTCTTATAATACAGGCTTGTACTTTTGCTGAGTATCTTAATAAAAAATAAATCAGCAGTCTTCAATGCAGGTATGAACATATTTATTACACAGTAAAGAGTACAACAATACCAGAATCATACTGCAAAGATTCACAGACTGACAGACCATTTACTACAGCCCCCAAAAATGAGAGAATAAAATAAAGAAAACAGAGTAAACAAGAAACCACAGTTCTGACATAGTAGACTCAAAAACCCTAGAGTATAGCGAGTTTACTGAGAGACCACACCCTCCCAGTCACTTTTACCTGTGGTTCATGTTTCAGTTAAGTATTGCACAACAAGTTTTTCACAATAAAGATTTCGAAGAACCCTATGACTGCTCATCCCTGAACCCACCCACCAATTCACTTCACTTTGTGTTTCCACTGTCCCATTATAACCCAAAGTTTAATTCACTTTACAAACTGGACTATGCAAAAACACTTTATGCACTGGCAATACAGGCCTGCGCTAATTCATTTTCGCTCACTTTCTGTGTGAACCCCCCATAAACATGAACTTAAAGGACACTGACGAGTGGCCTAGTATGTCTTACAACAGAGGACAGAAATGGGGGAGGAAGGGGGTGCAGGTAAAAAGGAGGGCAATAGGAATATATCACATTTCTCATCTTTGACCATTTTTTCAATTATAATATATATCAAACAGAATCTTTTTCTTTTTTTTACTTTGAGCTGTCATATTTACAAACTCAAAGTGATGTGTACGAGTAACAACTTAAAGGAACATAAAAACTTTTTTTTCTGGTTTTACCTTATGTATTCTATTCATTAATTTTTCCTCATGAGGTCTGCATTGTTACCAAGTGGTGATATGGTTTGCAGCTGTATGAGCTTTAGCTTTGGGTTTAAGTCCTGTTCTTAAGTGCCCATTTGGTTTGACTAGACCAGCGTCGGCTCAGCGTCTGGTGCTCCTAACATGCTGTCAGAGGTAGAGTGAGATTTTTTGCCACAGAGGACAAAAGGTTGTAGCAAAACAGATGCACAAGTGTGGGAAAGAGGAGTTTCTCAACGCATTGTCCATGCTTATTTTAGTCAGGTCACCCTGATCAAACTCACTATACATTTTCCAATACACTACTGTTTTAACACAGCTTAGCTGGCAGATTTTGTGAAGTTGTGGACAGGCGTCTTACACCTTATTTTTTGGATTATTTAACCATAGCATGTCGATCAGAAGGCCAGAAGTCTCCCCAGAGCCAGGCCTCCTCATAAGAGGTCAAATACGCAGCGTTTAGCACCATGGTTTGGGATTGTGAGCTGTTGACTTACAGCTAAGTGCTCATTTAATCCCCTCTTCCTATTAAAAGCCATTGACGAGGTTGTTACGTTTGCTTGTTTACTTCAGTTTTAGAAACAAACATTGTTTCTATCTGACATGGCTTCATATCATGAGCTGAAACACTTTTGTTTGGTTATGAGTCGTTCGAACAGCTTGGGCTGGGCTATTCTGAGTATGGTGGTGACAGGTAGACTTTTGGGTGACATTTTTACAAAGAATCTATTTCAAAGAGTGATACGGAAAATATAAACAACAAAGATGAAATTGTCGTAAAATATTTCACAGAAAACCTCGCCCCAGAGGATGCTGGCTCCACCTTTTCGATTATTGCTCAATCGTTCAGGCCATCTCATACATACGTGAACCCTTTCGCCTCAGAAACTGCTACATGGTTGTAAGTGATTTCTTCTCCCTAGGGGCTGGTCGTAGCTCTGGACAGGGGAGAATTAAAGGTTTTCAAATGGAATCTGAAACCTGATAAACACTTAGATAAAACAAGAATGCATTTTAAGCGAATATCATATTTTGTCATGTTTACATCTTGGATAAAAATCAGGTTTTGGTCCTTCATGTCTGTCTTTGGCTGTCTTCCATGTTAATTCTTTTGTAATACTGTGTCTCCTGGTGCTCTGCAGTGTTAAAGCTGTCTGTTTTCACCTCTGCATTTGGAAAGATAGTTTCTTAATGTGTTTTTTGTACATTTTTTCTTTTTGTGTAAAACAAAAACAACATACCACAGCGTTCTGTATGCATGTGCATGCACTGTCCTTAACTATTCAAAGCAAAAGTTTTTGCTATTATGTTCAGGAAAAACTTTAACAAAAGCAGATTGTGATACCTCAGTTTTGACTTTTTCTATTTTCTTTTTTTTTTGTTTTTGTTTTTTTTTTACAAGAAATGGAAATCACAGATGTAACGAAGCACTCCAAGATAACCCATGAAGTGATGCTCCTTACGAAAAAAAAACGGCCGAAAAAAGCATGCCAAGAGAAACCGTGACAGTGCAAATACATTTATGTACGTCCCATGTACAAAAACATTTATGTTAGCATTCCATGTTACATGCTAGTTCTCAGAAAAGATTTAAATGATACTGAAGTAGCAGCACTGAGATAGCGTTTGTCTTCTTTTGAGGACAATAGGAAAAGCGTTCGTCGTCTTTATAGAGAACTACTAGGGGACTACCACAAACACATACGAATAGAAAAGCAGCTTGCAAGAGCGTGAGAGAGAGAAAACAAGAGAAAATATGTTCTTCTGTTCTGCACCTAAAAGGACTACAAAGGTGAATTTAAAAGTCGTGACTGTGATTTAAACTATTATGCATTGTCACAATTGTCCAGCACGTGTACAATAAATAACCATAGGAGACTGCACAGGACTCTAGAAGGGAAAAAAGAAGCAAAACATGGGTTGATGGCAGGACTGGAGATAGGTAGGACAGAAGGGTCTTGACTGGCTCTAATGGCCAGAAACTTGCCTGTGATTTATGGGTAATTTCTCAGCCCTTTGTTTTCCTGCGGCTGTCACAGTGAGGATCTGACAGTCCTGCTCTGGTGGGCTGATGACCACTTCCTGTTTGGGAGCTGATGGAGTGCATTTGGGATCAGGGCTCAGAGTGTGTCCTTTATTAGCTGTGTGGTGTTCAACATCCAGCTCAGGTTTGATCGAGTTCCCCTCGCCCTTACATTCCTCAGTTAAACAGCTTTTTATTTCTCAGATCATTGACCTGGATATTATATTGCAGAAGTTCGTTGAGAGAGAAAAAACAAGAGGGATAACATCTGCGTTCCTTCACAATCTGCTGCACATCTGCAGGTCTGTGGAGTTCAGCCAGCGAGCCAGAAACGCTGTCCATTGTTTACTCCAGCATGTCCAACACAGATGCCCCACACGGCATGTTTATTTCTCACTGTTGTTATGATGTCTTCTTTACAAGGAACTCTGTCTTTATTTGAATCATATTTTATGTCACTGCTGACATCAGCTATGAAATATCTCCTTGGTTTTGTTGTTTAAAGTGTCATTGAATGAGGTCAAATAGTTTCATATCCCAGCTACTGGATAAAGAGCTTTGAGAACATAATGAAAGAACACAAAAAAGGGAAGTTCAAATATACTCATCGAGAGGTCCCAGCTGTCTACTCCATTTCTTTTTCTTCTTATTTACAAGAATGTAAGAGAGCCACAACAACAATAAACAACATTACCAACAGTAATAGATAATAGATGTAGCAACAATAAAGAACAATGAGAATTTTAAACAAAGAATATCTTTGCGTTCTCTGTCATGGCAAGTCAATATGACCTGAAATGGACCTCCTGTGGTTGATCGCCCTAAGAAAAGTCTTCTCTCCTTTGTTAGTGTGCTAGCATTAGCATTTTGGAGCGAGTGAGGCTGGTGAGTCAGTCCCTGGTAGGCTGAGGCATCAGGAATGTTCTGCTGTGACTCTAGCGGGGCGTGGTCTCTATGGCAGAGGGCGTGCCAGGCGTGGTCGAGCGAGGAGTGGCGGCAGTGGGCGTGTTTGCTGGGCTGCCAGCCCCGCTGCTGGGGGTAGCTGAAGAGCTGACGGTAGCTGGGGTCTCTCCTTGCTGCTGTGCCTGCAGAGTCTGTCCACATACATGGTGATGCTTTTCCCAGTCCTTGTGCTGGCAGAAGGAGCCGCAGTAGCGTGCCGTGTTGCAGCCGCTGCAGGTCTCGCTCGCTTTGCGTCCACAATTCCAGCAGCTCTGCACAAAAATGGAGGAAAGGGAAGTTTATATTGTGACAGTATATAAAAAAATCTACATTCTGTATTCTCACACTAAGAATAATTTTTAAGTTACATTTCCAGTCACATTTAACAACAAATAAGTTAGTAAAAGGTCACAATTTATCATATTTTTACATAAGCACAGACTAAAGCTAAAGAAACATTATGTTATAGCATCATGACCCATATATAGTACATCACCAGGTCCCAGCTGATTCTCTTCACTAAAATACTCAATTTCATTCTCAATCTGTGTGATCCGTTCCATGGGTATTATCCCAATTAGGAAATAATAGATGCAAAGACCTTTGAGAAAACCAAGACAGTCTCGGCTCATTAACAGCAAACATTTCCCATTTGAGTTTAAGTCTAAACAAAGAATTCTGGTTTATTTTTCTTTGGATCTCCCTTCTTTGAAAACATGGAAATAATGAGCTGGCTAGGGGAAAAAAGGTGAAATGGAGTCATTCTACTCAAATCCACATGGAGCTACATGAGGACACATTTGTAACAAGTTAACTGCAAGACGCTCAAAGATCACACAGCCACTCAGGTTACCTATGTGGCCTCTTTGTGTTTGTCTCCAGGCCAAATAAGGGCAATTATCACAAAGTCCTGAATGTGTACCAGAGACAGAAAGCTGGAGTTAAAAACGGCTCCCGACGCAATACTCCAGGGAGGATTGTGCATAAACACGGCGCGTGCAATTAAACTCAGATGCGTGCCGCCTTTCTTTGCTAACTGATTAAATGAGTCGTCCCCCTGCTGCGCGCAGACACTCGCCGCTCCCTTCCCAATTTCCCAGCCAAATCAGTACCACCTTAACTGTCCACATGTTTCATTTTGAAGAGGAAAAGCTCGTCTCTGCCTGAGGTGATAAATGCAATGTTACATCACGCTGCTCCGCGTGACATCGGCCTGCGCAAGGAATTATCTGGGACACCCTTTCTATTCCCCGTTTTTTCATATTTTCATTTATTTTCAGTCATCTCCATGTTTTTCCAAGGATTTCCATACCGAAAAGATCAAACATAAGCCCCGGAAATAATACAAGCCAACAAACTAAATATGGAGATATCCTGCTTAGAATGTAATAGTCATGTAAATCATTCAAATATTAAATAAATCCATTAATCCCCAAGATGATATATAACACAAAATGAAACAAATGATGGAATACATTATCATTCAAATGTGTCACAGTGTGGTTTTTAAATGCTATTTAAATGCTGGTTATTAATACAATAAGCATGTGCAGTAGGCGTACAAGCTGTTACCTCGCTGGAGTCCTCCTGTTGGTTAATGACTGACAGAGCGTCCTCCGCCGCCTGCCTTTTGGCCTCGGCCACCGTACGCTCCATCTTGGCTCGCTCGGTGCTGATCATCTCGTGAGCCTTGCGCTCTGCCTCCGACACGGCTTTCTGCAGTTCAGCCATGGCCTGCCTCTTCACCTCATTCACAGCCTCTTCTGACAGAGAGAATACAGTGATGTTTTATGCTCGCAGCACAAGCTCAAAGCCCTCTTGCACTGTATCATTGTTTTCTCAGGTAACCTGGAAACATTTGCCTAAATTACCGTTACCTAAATTAACGTTAGCGTCACCAACACAACTGCAGAAATAATGATGAGCAAACATTTTATCTTATCTGTCTCCACACACGCTAAATGGTTGGACACACAGATATTTACATTTTAATGCATGCTAATTGTTTCAGCCTGAAGATTTAAGTGATCTATTAAATGATGAATTATGTGATAACTCTTTTACTTTTAAAAGTTATCATTATAATTGTAAATCAATACACAAGTTAAAACCAAACAATATTTTATACATTCATATACACACAATATTTTCAAACATTTATCACTAACTAGCCAATTTGATGAATCTAAACTGGTAATTATTGCACATTTTCAAAACTATTTTTACAGTGTTCAATTGATCGTATTGGTCTGTTTTGTTGAAAAGAGATTAATCTGGGGATTAATTAGAAACATCAATTTTTATTCAAATAGGCTTGGAAGAGTTTTTGGGTTTGCTAAATACAAATAAATAAGCGAAACACTTTTGTTTTGCTTCAAAGCTTGAACTTCACTTAAATGCACAAAACAGATTACAGGTAATCCTTGATATTTTTTTCTAAAGTATAAACAAATTGCTGTGGACTCACACTTTATCTATACATTTTATATTGTTATCCTATTAACCGTAAATACTTTTGGCTTGAAAACTCATCTCGAGAGAAGACTACGGCATTATTTTGTGTTTGTTTGTTTTCATTGTTCAAGGCTGCAGCCTGACTAATTGCATATGCAAATTGAGCAATTTATATTTAAATTATGCATTTCAATTGCACCCCAAAGGCCCATGCAGATCAGGATATGGCACTGTGCAAGAAAAGGTCTTGAATATTCATCACCTACTGTACACAGTCTTTTAAAAAAAGGCCATTCACCTTTTATTGCATTGTTGCAACTTGTGCTAAGCGCTTAGTGGCGGTTCTGAATCTTCTGCAATAATGAATGCGCTATTATTTTGCTTTCGGCTCGGGGTTGCTCCACCATCACTGGAGGCGTACAATGCTTTAGAAAAAGGCATGTTGTTCCTAAGCACTTTTAAGTTTAAAGTTTTATGAATACATTTAACTTTTATTTAATAGATTTAAACTTTCATCCCTGATAGCTGCAGCCTCTCATTTTGCAAAAATGGATGGTTGCGGTCACACTGACCTCCACCCCAGTCTTAAAAATGCTGGATTATAAATCCGGGCGCATTTTCATCAGTATTGGACAGAATTGTGAAACCATGGCGGTTTGGTTTCTTCGTGAGCTGAGGTCATGGAAAATGCAACACGCTGCCTGATGCATTTTATTGCATTTATATTCCACGATTTAGATGGATTTTCAATCTGCAGCGATTTGTTTGTAGTGGTACCGCCTGAATTTTAATGGTAAAAAGGTTTGTTTGCTCTTATTAAGCCTTTGGTAAGACTACACATCAAAGACAAGCTGCGTTAACAGATGCGTCTGTCATGTAATAGTGAGCAGAGGCCAAGGTAAACAATCTGCTATTACAAAATCCATCATTTGTCATTTTTCACACAGATCAGCTGGTCTTTAAACAAAGCCTTTTAATATCTTTATCTGTCTTTTAACCAGCTCCTCCGCTGTGATAAAACAGAGTGCCGTGGAGATTCCTGTTGCACGGCTAATGGCAGAAGTGCTAAAGTGCTGTAAAGGCTGGGAGCACTTATGTGTCCTGTTCAGCCAGAGCAATAAAAAAGCTTTATGATCACCGCTGGAACTTGTGGAGGTGCAACCACTGAACTGCCCACTGCAGAACTCAGAGAATGTTCCACCAAAACTGACAAACATCTGTCACTGTAGAACATTCTAGATACGTGCTGTTGAATGTTAGGTATGCAAAATCGTTTTGTTGATGCTGGGTCAAGGACTGAAGCAAGGCTGGGTTAAATTCTTCATTAATAAATTATTTTTAAAGAGATTGTATTTGTATCTTTCACCCATAAAGTCCCACAAGCTATGCTATCATCAGATTTTACTTGTTAGAAGAAACCATGTGACCCTCTTTTGATTTATAATGCAGGTATATTTATCATTTTTATGTGTAAGGATAATAAGACTTGTCATCTTATTTAAAAAAAACTGTAAATTCTACTAAGCCTACAAGAATAAGTAAGAAGCAATTAATGATAATAATAATCCATGTATAATAATAATAATGTCCAAAATGTAATTAATTTTTGTGAACCAAACATAAACACCAAGCTGATTCAGAATCAGAATTTGGTGTGACAACAAGTTGTCGGCTGCAGTCCTGAATTCACATACTAACTAACTGAAACAGTCAGAGGGAAAGCAGTTTTTGGAAAGTTCTGTCAATGTAGCTTTGATTTTCCTGTTCTTATGAGTGTGTTTAAAAGACAGAATGCTAACCAGCTTTCTTCCAGATCTCAGGTACGTATCCAGTCACCGGCCTGTGCAGGAGCTCCCTGTTGACATCTGGAAAAATAAAAAATATAAAGTTTTGATGCCAAAACACACAGTGAACAGACATGTGACACTAAATAATGAGCTAGAATTTACTGTCCTGAACATGTCATGTACCTAAAGCGTTGCCGTCTTGACTAGCGGGGCTCTGCTGTCTGGACTGACTGCTGCTGGAGCTGCTGGTCTTCTTCAGGTCTTCAGCATCACTGTAGCGTCGGATCCAGTAGTTCAGTTCCTCCCTGTCGGCCTCCTGGCACCTGCGCAGCACTGTCAGGGAGCGCCGCGTCTTCTCCACCATGTCCATGATGCAGTTCAGCAGCTGAGAGAGAGATGCAGGCAGAGTGTCACCAGTTTGCTTTAAACAACATTGATCAACTTAGAATTTAGAAAATACATGTTTAGATGGTTTACAGTTGCTCTGAGGTTGAGCTTTAATAGCTCAGGAGATACATCATATATGAGTTCTCACAAGGATTCTATACAGAAAATAGACTAGGTTTAAGCAACACAAACACTAGTAAAACAAATTTAAATGGATTTCTTATTGAAATCTGTGATTTCTGATGACAGACTTTCTGCAAATGTGAGCACAGTTTGTGTTATTGACACATCTGTGAGGTGTGAGGATGAAGGTCTTTTTCTCTGGAGAAACATCTGAGAAACAGGAGCTCAGAGCAGCTTTAACTCAACTGTGTAAAGACGCCTTGGGAGAATTTGTGATTTTTCTTCCCTAAGGGAATAAATGTGCAAGCACACAGAAATGCACTAGCAAACACATTTTTCATGTTGTTTCCACACTTTCCATGTCATATTTTCAATTCTCTTCTTCAAACACACATTTACTTAGCTATTTTCAAAGGGACATACTACAGACTTTTATTGTTTTACATATACTATATTAACGGTTGACTACCCTTAACTGTAGTTCTATATTAACATTTCTGCATTTAAAAATAGACAACATTTAGAACAATATTTTATCACTAATATTCCAAATTAGAACATCATCAAATGTTGTATATATGAGAGGTTGTTATATTTTTTAGTAGTAAGAAAAAATGTCCCCAAAGCACAGCTAAGCACACACACACACACTCACACGCACACACACGCTTTGGATAGTAATAAAAATGTTATTACTTTTCTTACATGGTCAAGGTGCTTCCACTCTTCTGCCCATTCTCTGTCTGTGAGTCTGTGATCTATGACTTCCTCCTGCCGTGTGCTGCCGTGCATCCCTGAGACACAGAGAGAGAGACAGAGAGACAGACAGAGAGAGAGACAGAGAGAAAGACACAGAGGGAGAGAAAGCGTGTTACTATTTGGGCTCTCATTCTCCATTTCTCTTGCTTGCCCTCGGTGGCGTGTCGTGCCCGTCTGTTTCTCAGCCATAGCTCACCCTCTTCCTGACATCCTCCATCGCTCACACATTTTTTATTCCTTGCACGCTCTCATCTCTCACTCCCCTCGCCCGTAGGCACGTTCACTCGCTCCCTCTCTCTGGCCGGCCCCAGACAGGGCTGCCAGGCTCATGCATATCTCCTGCATATATCACTGCCTAACATGCTTGAGTATTTTTAGCACATTTAAGCCTGATATGGGGTGTTGGTTTAATGTAAATCTCAAATCATTTTTAAAGGAGTTTATGTTCCTGGTATGGGGCTTGTATGATTTACCCTAATTTTACTGAGGCTTGTGGACTTTTGAGACACTGACAACTGCAGCCATGTAGAATGCAGCTTATATGTTATTAATGTCATATCATAATCATGTTTTGTATGTATTTCACAATTAAATTTATTTGCCTTTTGCCCTAATGACATGATTTGCTTTTAATTGATATTCTCAATATCAAGTAATTTATGAAATGTTTTATTAAACTTATTAAATTTATTAAACATTTTTAGATGCATGTTTAAAAAGCTAAAATTTTAGAACATAAATGAACCTAACGCTAACAAAATGTGTTTCATTTAATATTACATTTGTTTAATAGGGGCTGTGCAGATAATTTTTTTCAATTTTTTTTAAGTTGTGGCACTGGAACCCACAGCCATGAAAATTTAACTTATATTGCATGTCTAGGATTCACAGCAAAGTAACCCTCTGATTAAAAAGCCTCTCTTACCAAGAGGTCGAGGTCGGTCACGGAGCTCCCGGTGGTTGGGGTGGCGGTAGGAGTCTCTGTACTGGTGTGCGATGGCCATGTCATCCAGACGGAAGTGCTGTGGTGGGGGTGGTGTGGGGTGGGGCAGGCCGTTGGGCTGGTAGGAGAGCCCGTTGGAGGGGCTGAAGCGCTGACCGGGGCTCATAGTGCAGGGCCTCTTGCTGGGGTGCTCGGGGTGGAGTGGCTCCCGCTCAAAGCCATTCTCTTTGGTTCTAGAAGGAACAATGAAAAAATCTAAATTACAGAGTGAAGTAACAGAGTTAGTGAGTAACAGAGTGGAGTAACAGAGTGAATTCTGTGCACTGATAGGTGATAATTCCATGGAGGCTTTGATAGAAACAGCTTTTGTGGGCAAAAGATTAATGCCTGTGATGTCTGAATTATAACCCAACGGTTTCTGTAAATCTGTTTTTATAGTAATTTTCTAAAAAACATTCTAAAAAATAAATGAACACAGGGCAAGGTTGTAGAGTTGTTCGATTAAACAAAAAATAAGCACAATGCTGCACAAGGAATTTTTCCACAGAAGACCAGAGTTTATAAGTTTATTAAAAACGTAACTTCAAAATATAATTGATTCACTAACATGAATCAGACTCCCTGAGGCTACCATAATGCATTTTCCTCTACTGTGAAAGTACTCCTGCAGCAGTCAGAGTCTCTATCATCTCCTGAGCTGAGCAGAAAACCAGTTAGAAAGTCTCTTTTAAGCACCGTGTTGTCAGTAAAGGGAGGTCTTGAGATTCACGCTTACAAAAGTCACTGATCGCGCCCGACCCCCGGGTCTCTCACATTGCTCTGCCCTTCATTTTCATGTGTCACGAGACCAGGTGTTCGCTGAAGCTGGTACTCACGTGTGAGTCTCTGTACGTGTGTTGGGAGGCAATAAGCCCTCAGTTTCCTCTCAAAGAGACTGAACTTCCTAATGAGCTGCTTTTATGAGCTGCTAATGCGCATCTATCACAGCCCATATGCTCCTCAAAGCAACCTTTCTCTTCTCCACCCACACCTCCACAACACAGCTGCATTTATTTTACCCCATTCTCATGCATTTTAATTCCAGATCTATTCTTCATGAACTCACATGTCAGATTCAGATAAGAGCCTGGTGCGTTTTTTAAGTGCCTCCATCTCCATTATGCTTTCAGTGCACAGAATGTCTTTCTTTGGCCTTTATCATTTCAAATGATTTGATCTTATAACAGGCTTTCCTGTGGCTCAGTTGGTGGTGCTTGCAACACCAAAGCCTGGGTTTGAGTCTCAGCGAATGTGTGTACTTCAAAAATGTAATGTCTGCCCAGGTGTTTGGCAAAATGCATAAAACAAAAATGACATATTTAAGTTAATGAATTTAATTAGTTTAACATTTTATTAATTCAAATGATTATATTGCTCAAAGGAATGAAATTCATTCTAAATGGTGAACTTTATAAATGGTCATTTCTGATCAAATGTTTTTGTAAAATGAGGACTGAACCGTCTCAAGCAACGATTTCCACCATAGCTACACTACTTTCATGTCTCTCTTATCACACTCTTTTTCTTCTTCGCCACCTTTAACACAAAGCCATCTAAACATGCACGATTCAATAAAGTCTAAATCTGAACCTCATTCTAAATTCAAATGTATAGGGCGGTTGCACGGCACAATGGAATATTTTATTCAAATAAGTCCCGGCACACATTTCTCTTCTAAATGAGAAGAACCGCACCACACACTCATTCTCAGGTACCATTTCTCTGTAGCTGTAGTTCCCCGATCCTTTGATATTAATCAGACTGAAGTGACCATACATTGTGTTCTGTTATTAAGGGCAGCGTAGTTCCCTTTCAAATTCCAATAATGCTTTCTCTCTCTCTCTTTCACCCCTTCGTTCGGAGCGCATCGAGCCGAGCTAAGCAGAAACAGAAGCGCTTAGCCAGCCGTATCTGAGCTGACTTTCATCCGTATGTGTTATCAACCGCGTCCCCAGGCTCACCTAGCCGTGCATTACGGCTCACGTACAATTAAAAAAGATAGCTAGAAAGAATAAGAAAAAAGGGGGTGGAGTACTTGCTGAATAACCTGCTGATATGTATTAATATTAGATACTATATTAAAAATGATATGTTGGAGCTCCTGGGAGAGGGTTGATATATAAAAGCTGAGCTTTGCTCTGGGTTTACGGCTTTAACCCTCATGTTCATTTTATCTATGTGAGGGTCAGGAAGTCACATACCTAAAAGAATAACATAGTCTCTCTGTTTCTCTGTATCTGCTGTCTCCAGATGTGTCTGGTTCTTTCTGGTTCTGCTCCATTAACAGGAACCGTAGACAGTCCAAATGGTGCATGACAATATAGACACTCATAATCTGCTGCCACTTTTCTATATGTCTCCAGCTGGGGTTAGAAGGATCTATATAGTTCTGTTTAGGTATATGCAGGTTACTGAATAAAGGAAGCTAACTTAATAACCATCAAACCAACTTAAATAGGTTTAAACTTATAAATATTATAGTCTTTATAAATATTATAAATAATATAAAAATGTATTGAGCATATCTGAGCATAACTACAAAAATATGTTTATTTACAGATTCCATACGTTTTAAGATTTTACACATTTTCTCAGGTCTGGAACTCACAATTTAAAATTCCTTGATATTTCAGGGTTTAATTCAGCTAACTACCAACCTGGCTAACAGGAGTGCTCAGTAATGATGGGAGTTTACAGGTAGTGCTCACCTGTCAGGCGTTCTCCTCTTGCCGTTCTCATTGACGTCCATCAGGAGTTCAGAGGAGTCGACAGGGGAGGTGGTGCTGGTGTCCAGCAGGAGCTGCTCGTGTTGGGCCAGATACTGAGCCGGGTTCTGCTTGGCCAGCCGTGCACAGTGCAGCAGCTCCCTCTGCAGTAGCGGCAGATTAGCCTGTAGGGGGAGATAGCGGTCAGGCTGGGCCAAACAGAAGCGCAGTATAACCACAAACCTGTCTGTACGTCAGAGGCACTAAAGACCACGTTTTGTTTACTCATTATTATCATTACAGGTACATTCTTGTGAAATAAAGACACTCTTGTGCAGTTTCAAGCAGCACTCTGTTGTGACCTGAAGCGTGCATTAGTGCCCCGGGCCCTTCATATGAGCAATCATGGTCAACATGGAAAGTGACATCTTCAAAGCAGATGGTTTGGGCGGAAGCAACGTTCGCTTTCTCTCACTCATTTCCTCCGCGTCTCAGTCGTGATTACTAGCTGGCCTGGCTTTCTCCGAAAGCACTTGGAGGCCTCGCCACTTCAAAGACACGCTGAGGAGCATTTTCACGGAAGATGAAAGGTTTTTCTCAATCTCCATCCAGCAACTGTGGGGCTATTGCAGCATCTGAACAGCACAAGGTGTTAGTACAGAATGACGACTATTTTGTCTCTTTGTGATTTTTCTGGCTTGATTTCTTTATTTTCTTTTTTCTTTCTGGCCTGTGACTCTGATCTAAGACTATAATCAGAGATGTTTTCAGCTCTGGAATATTTTTCAGCCGCTCTCACACTGTGCCATTTCGGTGATGTCATGCCTAAAATTAGGACGAGTGCATCGTTGAACCGAAGCACGAATGTTCTTATGTGAAGTGCAGTGAAAATTTAGGCGCTAGTTGTGATGCAGATAAAACAGAAAGTAAAATGATTGCTTAGATAAATTGAATGTTAGCATTAAATAATTGTTAGATAATGTAAGAGTTATATTTAAGAAACGCATTCTGGTCACCAGTTGTATGCGGTCTAGTGCTGGTTTCGAGTGATAATTACCAGAGGCCAGTGAAATTGCTTTGACCCTCAGTGACCTCACATTTTAATTAACTGAATGTCCTCATAGGTAGTGACAGTTCACATGTAGCGTCTGTTCGCATGGTGAATAATGTATTTCAAGATAAGTAACCCAAAAAACTGATGTCAAACAATCCATGTGCAGCATTGTACAATTATGCTGACAGTAAAAAAAATACAATAAACCTTATTCATAAATCATTCAGATCTATTCTGACATAGAAGTGAATGCAATAATATATGTAAGGATTTTTACAAACAATTTGCACAGGAATGTGTTTGTATGTTTCATAACAGGCCTGATGGTTTTACGATGCAATACCGTAAACAATTCTGTATTATGTTTATAGGAATACATAAACGATTGCAATGATTTGGCAACTGAATAAAGTGGTTGCTTTGGTTATGTCAGAGTGTGTTCTCTGGCCCTTTTGCTCCTGTGTGGTCCATTAGCGCACAGCTAGCTGGAAACTAGCATATCAAACACAAGCCACAAAGCAGTTTGCCACGTATATGTAATCCTCACTTCCTCAGGGCCGCCAACATGTGGTGAAACGCCGGCTATGTCACGCTGAGTACGTCTCTGAGCAATGAGCCACAGAGCAACACATGTGCTTAGGGCCTTTATGGAGCCTGCTAAACGAAACATTGGCTAAATATTCCTTCAAATTTATCTGAGCAGGAATCCATTAAGTGAAATCGTAAACAAAAGGCATCAAAACAAAGGCTGTCATCTGGCATAGAGACCAGATTACATCATTAGCATGATGTGCGCTGCCCTTCCTGTAAATGCTTCTCCACAAACCCAACTCTGACGGGAGGGTCGGTAGACGACATTAGCCTAATGAAAAAACGCTGCTAATGCACATTGTTGCAGCTGCGCTTCTGCACACTTATAAAAGCCCCTGTTCCCTCAGCCATATGGTATTTGTCATTAAAGGCTCCTTTGAGGAAAACCACTAAAATTAGACGAAAGGGAGCATGGAAAAAAAACAAGCTGCATCTTTGATATCACCCCCCACTACATGATACAGTAACCATATGGCAAGAAGTTGCATGGGAGAGAGAGATAGGGAAGTGTCCCTGAACGCCCCTCTGCATCCGTCAGCGACCGGCGCGGAACCCTAATGGGACCAATTTC
Organism: Yasuhikotakia modesta; assembly: GCA_036877545.1. Classification (NCBI taxonomy): domain Eukaryota; kingdom Metazoa; phylum Chordata; class Actinopteri; order Cypriniformes; family Botiidae; genus Yasuhikotakia; species Yasuhikotakia modesta. Next base: position 6,240 of record JBAJNP010006415.1, on the reverse strand, counting down.
TGCAACGCACAGCTGCCCAGGACAAGCAGTGGACAAAATGAAATGCCTGTGAACGCCACTCAGTGAGAACGAGGCCACATTCTGCCTGCATCAAATGGAAGAATCCCATTCCATCATCTTTTAATGGAGTAAACAACACAGATTTGATCTATCTCCACCGGTCACTTATTACATTATTACGGAAAAGAAGATGGAGGAAGGCAAAGCATGAGGGAATAACGGGGGTTAGACGAAGAGGGTGGAGAACGGGAAGGCTGGTGTGCAGTGCATAATAGCTGTCATTTATAAACAGATGAAAATGAATGGGTAAAGATTGAGGGTGGATGGATACACCAGTTGCCATATGGATCAAAGCTCAAGAGAATTGAACTGGAAACACGTGTCTACACGTCAAAAATTAAAACATTATATATTCAGTCCGCAGGCTACAATAACTTTAATCTCAAACAAGATAATGTGATGCCATGCCATGTATAAGTCAAATATAATTCCCTTAGTTCAAAGAATAATATGCAGTGTGTTTGTTTATTTGAACAACCTATGTTAAGCATTTCAACATAAACAGGCTCACGTGTAACTAAAATAAATGCCACAGCGACAAACGGGCGGCAATGGGGCCAAAGGTTGATAGTCTCCCATACGACTACGACAGCTCCAGCTCATATGTGCCCTTCTCTCTGAAATTTAGTGTGCGAGAAAACACAAGCGACCATCAGCATGACTAAACGAGATGTCACGCTTCGGGGAGAGTCTGTACAGTGCTGATACCATGACCGCTTCATATTCCCATTTAAAATATTAACAAAACAAAAAGGAATTAAAAAGCCGTCCCAGTGTGCAAGAAACCTGATGCTTCATCTGCTTTAAAAGTAAAGACTGTAAACTAATGGAAGAAATATGCACATCTGTGTCTCAGTTGTTTAAATGTTTCCAGATCGCCTGCTTGTGCAATACCTTCAGAAACGGGATGACAAAAGGTCGGAGTGGGAAGTTGGTCGCTTCTTGCAGTTTGGAATGGAATTCCTCAATGGTTAAAGTGGAGTTCTGTAGGAAGAGAGAGAGAGACACGCATGAATACATGTGGAAAACATTATGTGATAATATTACTTATTGGAAGCAAAACTATATCCTGCTGGAGATTGAATGATTTGAAGGCTTTAATGGGAGACATATGGACGGCTGTGGTGAAAGGCCACGTATGGGGAGGTTTGATCTGGTGGCTTTAACATGTGCAAACTCTGACCACATCACTGCTCTAACAAATACACATGCACACAAACACATACATAAACACAATTACAGCTCTGGTATTTCAGCCTCCGGTGTGAGAAAAACATGGCATAACTGCAATAACATATCAAACAAAGCCCATGACGACAAAAGACGTACAGTTTCTTGAAAAGATAAACGTTTCTTGTTTGCTACCAAACTGGCAAATATTTCACCCCACATAAACTCAAACTCATTTCTGCCTCCTTTGCTTTCTGCTGTATTATCCTTTAACAGACTGACAGTACTGTGACACTATTTTCAATTTGCTTGATGTTATTTTTGAGACAGCTAGCACAAGGGAAGAGGGAAAAAAAGAGAGCATGGAGTTGTGCGTCTGAGAAAAATATACAGCCTTTTTTTTCCCCTCATTTCCCAGACCTGAATTTTGTTACATTAGGCTTACATCTGTTCGTCCAGATTGCAGCGGCCTGTTTTGACAGCCAGAAAGCCTCCTGAGCTTTTCTCCGGCATCGGCGGCGCTAATTAAGTGTGTCACTCTTTTCAATAAGGCAGAGTGGGGAGCGAATTAAAAAGAGCCACGGAAGCCAAGGGGACACGAGGAAGCCTCTGCGTGTAGACACAGCAAAAAATAAACAAATGCCCGCTAAAAAAGAGCTTTCGTTTGGAAAGGCTAATTAAAGCAGCCCTCCTCTAGTATAGGCAGCTATTTCGCCATTGTTTACACCATAACTACGTATTAGTGCAAATAGCACCGCGTTACGGGTAATGGTGCACGTCTTGTCTGTTGAAATGTTGTTTCTGTGCATAGAACAAAGCTACACTTGTAGCTGCAGATGTATTTCATTCAATTTATCATTGTTGGACAGGCCTTTATTTTCCCAACAGCTTTTTGATGAAGGCCAAACAAGATCTTTTTTGGTGGCAGGAAAGCAAAACAAATCCATTTCTACTGTCTGTATGGGAAACAACTTTTCAGCTGACACAATAATCACCGATTTCCTGGCAGAGAAAACCTTTCAGGTTATATATGTGCCACACTATATTAGGAAATTCTTCTTGGTTTTCTGAAATTTTGTAAAAAAAAACATAACGTCCAATTTTCCTCAAACTTTACAAAATACAAAAGTGACAAATACTGTACGTTCTTCACAATGGCATCAAAATGACACATTTCATAATTATAGACTTACCACAAGGCCCAACACCAGCGTACGCACTCGCTCTCCTATCTCAGGTGAGATGTCGTTGCCAAACTGCTGCAGCGTCGTGAGAAAGCGCTTGAGCTTGCTGAGCTGTCTTGCACCGCAGGCCGGTGGGAGCTGCTGATTGGCCAGCGAGGAGGAAGAGGAAGATGAAGGCCCATTGCTGAAGCCGTTGGGTGGAGATGGAGCGCCGTTGAGCGCAGTGGGAGAGTGACTGGTGCCATTTGTTACTAAAGAGAAGAAAAATGTCTATTAACCACTATGAGAAAGACATCTTACCACTGATATTATAAATGATATTATAACCCAAGAATATGATCTAAATCCAGAATAATTTACATAATACATAGTCTATAAAATTGCTTTAAGAAAGACTGCAACTGGAGCCTTTGTTAAATGTGACATGGGCTTTCTCTGTGCGGTTGTGACCGACAGCTCTCAAACGAGGCTGTTTGTGACAACAGAACATTTGTTTTGAATCAACAACGGCAGCTTTGAGGAGGAAGCTGAGCGTTCATGCTTCCATACATCAGCCGTATTAAGACCAGGGGAGGAGAATACATGTGGTTAAGTGCCCCCCAACACCACGATGAGAAACATACGTGGCGGAGGGACGCGGCTCAGAATCAACGTCTCTCTAATGAGATTAGGCTGTGTGATAGCCTCGTTTGCCTGGCCTCCCTCCAACAGAACAGAAACAAGATACTTGAGTTGCATCTGGTAACAATTACATGGAGGGGAAATCAAAGCGCTTGCTTTGTTAAACCTTCAAAATGTATAATTAGAGTCTGCCTTTAAAAAGGCTCCGGATTGCTTCAGACCCGGCTGGCTTTTTGTCCTTTTTTTTCATAAGCACTAATTGCAGAGTCCAGGCGATCTGTTTTTAGGGATGTAGCATCAGGGAGAGAATCGTGTTACTGCTGTTGACAGCACACCGTTGCTCAAGTGCACTGACATGGTGTTGGATGGATTTAAGAATCAGTCTCTCCAGTGGTCCCATGAACCATGTGTGATGCTATTGGTGGCACCAGCTTAGACTTGCATTAATCATTTCCATGCTGGTTTAGGATGATGTTTGTGGTGATCAGTGCTGGTCTAGCTGTTAGAATAGCATAGAATTCTTGCTAATGAAGCTAGCTAAGAAGCCTGGTGGGATCACCAGCAAACCAGCATCTTGTACTATAAACCACAAGCTGAAAAAACAAACACATTGCACAGGTCACCTTTATGCCCAGAAACGGTGTATACACCTGCCAACTATGGTGTTCTTTGGCTATAGGCTGTGTTCAGTGTCTGAGTACTTACATGCAGTCGGGGTGAAGGAGCTTGTCCTGGGAGCTCCCTGTGTGGTGGGGGGAGGAGGCATGGTGGGCGGAGTTAACCTGGACTGTGTTTTCACATCAGCAGGTGAGTCGGGCATGGTGGAGCGCTTCTCAGTGCGATCTGCAGAAGATAAAGTGGAACAGTTCTTGTGAGACTTCAGTGATATCCCAACAGCTGCCTCTCTGCAGCACCTCAGCTTCTGTAAGACACACACACTACATACACAGTACATGCCTTTGAAGAGTTCATACATAGTAACAGCAGTCATATTCCAGCTGTCATCGCCATGTCCCCACTGATGGAAGACACCAGCAGAACTCTCATTAAAAATGTTTCAGAGACCCCACAGAGACATTTACCCACCCCAACACGTGTACTGTATGAACTACCCTTCTTACATCACCAGGAGAAATTGTGAGTGATGCTTGCCTGTGCAATACCCACCACCACAATGTTAATAGCTTGTGGGTGGTTGCTAAGGTGTTGCTAGGGTATTCTAGGTGGTTGTTACTTTAGATGATGGCTTACTGGCCTATAAAAGCACAATGTCAATATGATATTCTTGTCCTTTAATGCACGTTATTTTGGCGCCTGTTTTGTTATTGAATGAAGGTTTTAAATCCTTATCCTTCGACAAGTTACAGCACACACTCCTAAGATTTAAATATCTAACATTCAAATATAACTAATAAAACTAACTAATATATCTAATATAGCTAATAGCATTCAATAGCACATACAGTGCAGGTGGCTTACACACCAAAGTGTAACACATGGTGTTAGGGTGTAATATTAAAAATGAACAATTTTAACAGTGATGATTTCCTTTAGGCAAACACCACTAATGCCCTCTGCAAAATTATTCTGCAATATGATCATGGTTAACAAGACAATGGCTGATATGACCAGCTGTAAAACATATTATTGAATGGCTGTATTTATTATCCATCTGAAGAGTTAAACAGGAGAAGAGAGAGAGAATGGTGGGAGCCCCTGCTGTTATTACAGTCAAGGGGACGCCCGGAACAGCTGTAATCAGGAAAGTCAGGGTACATATCCCAGACACAGGGTGGCTGCACGCCCTGACACAATGTTCCCACAGCTGGTCCAACATGTGTGTGTCTGTGTGTAAAAAAACAGAGTAAAAGTGTGCTTAAGTACAGCATGTGTTAGTTAAGAGTGTGCAAGTCTGTTAAGCCTGTTACCTTAGTATGAGTATTAAAGACTGCTGTTAAAGCCACGCTGACCCCAGCATTAGTCATGACCTCCAGGAGAAACCGCTACCAATATGTTATGCTGTGTTGTTGTATTTAAGGTTTTGACCTTGCTCTTGACTACTGACCCAACTCTGACCCTCTCTGATGCAATTAGAGAGAAGTGGGCTGCACTGGACTGCATTTAAAGAAAGCATTACAGATGAGTGACCTCTCACAGACCCCACCATCTACAACAGTGGCCACTCGCCAGACCAGACACGCTGAACAGGAGATTAGTAATCAGTTGTAGGGTGGACAGCATTCAAATCTGGACTAACACACCCTGATTATTTAAAACAGCACAGAACAGACTCACCACAGACTCTCTAGACAAAATCCTTTAGGACACACAGCATATTGCCTGTGATCATTTTACTTTTTACTAAATATCTACTGCACTCTAGCAAATAAACAGAGTGGTGAAAATGCCAATAGTAACTCAATTTTGACAATTTCTGAAAAAATTTGAGCGGTGAATGCAATTCCTTTTTTTATTCACTTATCGTCTGGCAGGTGAAAATCTGAAAGCTTAGAAAAGTAATAGCGCATCTGTGCTCAATAAGCCACGTGATTTGAAGTATCACTCATGTCTGCGGCACAAACACTGCGGATGTGTTACACACCAAATGTAAAACTCTGGAGGCTGGAGGTTTGTACAAAACTCTGCACGATAGCAACAACAAATGCACAGAAGCAACAGCGATGCTCACCTTAACAAATGCTACTAATTTACTTTCTTTATCATGTACACCTGGTGGTCTTAAGCTGTTAAAGTACAAAGCCCCCAATGGAGAAAGTAAAGTAGTTCTCCATAGACAAACAGAGTCTGACTGGGAAGCAGAGAGATGGGAACCTGTGCTCTGCATGGCTCTCATTCTCTAGGCACCTCTGTGGCTGTGTGTGTAAGCACCAGATCCTAAACACATGTGCCTGCACAGCCTTAATCTGACCCATTCCTGCTTCCCCATGCGCTCTCAATCCCCTCCACAATTGATACCAGACACAGACAGCCAGCGCCTGCACTGAAAACAAAAGCACTGAAGCCTTTCATACATTACACAGCCACAGAGAGGCACAACCCTGTCAGATTTCTCTATTTTCACTGATATAGAAATGACAGAATAATCAGTGATTCTTTAGTCTTACACCTTTACTGATTAACTCTGTATCTGGGTTGTCAAAACAAGCTGAAACGTAAATAAAACACAAGAATGAGGACAAGAATA
>JBAJNP010006414.1:0-25660 GCA_036877545.1 Yasuhikotakia modesta | reverse complement strand
CAACACCAGTAGTTGATTCGACAGACGCTACTTCCGTATTTTTAAACAGGTCAAGACAGGTCATACTATGGGTCTTTAAAAAGGAGGACAATGGGTGCTTACCTTGACCTGTAGTACCACGTAAAGAAATGATTTCTCTCATTCACCCAACATACTCTTTAAACAGAAGCGTGTTTTATGCAGCGCTGCCTTGCGTTACAGATCTGTCTTGTTAAACAAGTACATAAAACAAGCAGAGCAGCCGATAGTAAACAAGAGATCACGCACAGCTCATTGCTGTCCTGCGACATCTCACGACGAATAGACTTACTGACATTGACCAACAAGTGATCAAATCAAACCTGTCATTCATAGATCTTCACGATATACATACATGCGACATTACAATAAAGTAAAAAGAGAAACATGTCGCTTTTGCTTTGATACGAGTTGGCTGTCATTACGGTTGAAAATATTAATTTCCCAACATCTCTAAAAAGTGACAACACAATGCGGCCATATTTAAGATACATATGTTTTAAAATTACATTAAGTCGACGTTTACACAGAAAGACAGCACACAAACATCTCCAGACACAGGACTGTACATTCACCGGACTTGAGTAAACGCAGCTTCAGTAAGAAAGAAATAAACAAAAATAATTCCTACGTGTACGAGCATCAGGATCCATAACACAAAGACCAATACACGTTTTTGTGTGTTTAGATTTTAACATGACCCATCGGGGCCCTTCACTCACATAGGCTGACAAACTGCTGTGAGCTAATATGCTAAATGTAGCACAACAACGACACCAGAGAAACCAACGACACGATTAAAGAAACCAATAAATACGAAGCGGCCGACAGTTACGACCGACGTGAGCTCACCGGGAGTTTGGGGCTTACTTCACCCTTACAACAGTGACAGAAGAAGCGATGCGGAGAGACCGCCGCAGCCTCCGCCATATTTTCCGTGAAACAGTCCCGAACAGCAGCAGCAGCAGCGCTGGCTGTCGCTCCGCCCACCCAAGGGAGGCGCTCAGACCTGACACGTTATGACGCTTGATTCAGTTCAGCGAATCGACTCATTCGGACACATTCTTAACATGAATCGAATCAAAATGTTAATCATTCAGTAAACAGCCTGTTAACGCAGTGCTATATTATCGTCTTCCCTTCATTATATAAGATAGAAATACATTTCATAATTGTATTATTAACAATATATAACACGAAAGAATGCTTACATTATATTAATAAACGTTAATAGCCACATTTAATCTTTCAATATCGAAACTAGCATATAACAGCAAACATATTACATTAATACATTTTCTGCTTAATATTGTTCTTGCACTTGTGTTTATGTTTCCCATATTTCCTCCAATTTACAGTTTTCACAATTCTAAGCAACGCTGCTGCAGTCAAGCGATTCAACGCTCTTCATTCAATCTGAATCGGTTCCACTGAACATTGAAAGAATTGGTTCAAAACGACGATCTGTTTGCTAATCGGACATAGTTGGACCTCCACATGATCATACCACTGAAGCGTTTCAGTGTCGATGATAATACAACAACACACGTGAGATTACAAAGTTCATCTAAGATCTTCGGAGAGCACAGATACTGACAGTTTCTTTTTAGAGGTAGCTTCGTGTTCATAGTTTTGTGCATGTGTGTGCAATGGTAGAAATGTATGGGATGTATGATTTGAAAAAGGCCAGGCAACAACACACTATGTCCATGTGTTGGCTTGTGAAATGTGTAATGCTCAGTTTGAATGAACTGTGTTTCTCTCAAAGGACTTCCGCTGTTCGTCTTTGAAACATTTAGTCCTGCTATGTAAACCGTGGTTGTAAATGATGTAACATGGTTTGATGTGACAGCATGTAAAGAACTTGAACTTCTGATTGAAAGATTGTTTATTTCTGGTGATTGAAAACAATATTTGGTGCAGACGATGTATATTTTAACAAAAAAAAATACAATAAGTACGTAAATAGTAAGTACATTAAGCGGTAGTAACAATGACTGTAGAAAGTCGCCATGTTTTTAGTGGCAACCATGGACACTTGTTTAAGTAACATCAGCTTTATCACGGAACGATCAGTACCGAATTTTCTCTGTTGGCCTTGTGAGATTGTGAGATAAACATTTAAATCAAGTATTTCAGAGGTCATATGGCAAAAACTATTTTTATTTCTGGAGCCATACTGTGGCTCTGTTGTCAGGATCAGCAAGATAGAGGTACATGTGTGTGTGTGTGAATGCAACCATGTAATTTCATCAGTTGCTTGTTAAATGATTCCTCCACTTTCTACAGATGACCACTCAAGAGACACGTCTGTGTGGGCTGCTCCTGCAGGAGCACTTCGGGGAGGTGGTGGAGAAGGTGGGCACTCATCTCCTCCGCAGTGGAGTTCTGAACTTGCGAGCTCTTGCTCACGAGACCAAACTTTCTCTTGACTTGGTAAGTTCATACAGGTCTGCCAAACCCTGATTAGTCACCCATGGCTGTTAAATATATCTCTTATTCTCTCTTTCCACTCACTCTTCTGCTAGGTGAAGAAATCTCTGTGTGTGCTGGTTCAGCATGGCATGTGTACGTTTAGTGGGGGGCGTCGTGGTCCAGGGGGGCCGGTGGAATACCAGATCAGCGGTGAGAGAGTTCTGCACATGCTCCGATATCCACGCTACATCTACACGGCCAAGACTCTTTATGGAGACACAGGCGAGCTCATTGTTGAGGAGACACTGCAGAGAGGCCAGATGACCATGAGTGACACAGTCAGAACTGTAGCAGACAGACTGACCCACAACATGCCAGGTGAGTTGTAGAGGAAAATCTTAGTAACTCTTACAAAATACAAATAGGATATGAAAGATTGTCACCCTATCAACGTGGCTGAATGGAAGAGAACATTAAGATGATGTTTTAAGCTAATTAAACTCTTATTGCAGAGGGTCAGAGTATGGACTACAGTGAGGTTGTCTCTGCATTTTCCCGGTTGGTGGAGACTCATTTTTTGCAGCGCTGTTCTCCAGTAGCTTCAGTAGGATCATCCACCTCAGGTGCAGCTGACGCTCAACCTCCGGCTGTCACACAGCCCTCTGAACCAGAAAGCCACCCGGACTGCTACAAACTTCCTCATATCAATATCACAGGTGAGTTACTCAGGGAATGATTGGACAGTCAAAAGTTCAGACACCTGAATGAATGTCTCTCGTGATCTTAAATACCTAAAGGCTTATGCTTAAATGCTTAAAATTAGTTTTGCGAACATATGTAGGTTGTACATATTGTATATAAAGCATCTTACTTGGTTTCCAATGTCAAAATTGAATAGCTGAAATTAACTAATTAATTAGCTTGGGCGCAACAGTATAAACATTCATATGCTATGATTGTTCAGGTAAGGGAAAACGCAGACGCAGTGACGAAGGTGAAGCTGACCAGAGTACTGCAAAAAAAGCCAAGAGAGACAACAGTGAGGTAATGACATGAAAATAATGACATCACACACATATGTATATTACATCTGTATATATTACATTGTAGTAAATTTATTCTCTCTCACTATCTGTAGTGTGGAGATGAGGGGATCTATTGGCAAGTGAATTTTGAAAGGTTTCACCTGCACTTCAGGGATCAGGCCATCATTAGTGCTGTTGCCTGTAAACTTGATCAGGTGACTACCACCACTACTAAGAAAACATCTTGTTACAGATGTGCTTTAACAATTAGTCTGTGGACTGAATATTCTTGCATGGATGTGTCTGAGAATGAATGTTCTGGAACCACGTTTAGGGTTTCTCCTCACAGGAAATAATAAGATGGTAGAATATACATCTAATTTGGCTAATATTCTCTTGTTCATCTTTCTGTAGACCAGCAGTGAGATAGTTAGAACCATGTTACGAATGAGTGAAGTCACAACGCCTGCTAATGCTGCCTTCACACAAGCTCTTTCAGCCAATGAGGTAACAAACAGATATGCATGTTTGTGTTTCATAAAGCCCTGATTTAAGGGGTTTGTGTTATTATTGTTTGATTGCTAGAATACATTATGTTTCTCTTTCCATTAGATTTTCAGAGCTCTTCCATCTAGTTACAACATCGCCAGGCCAATTTTAGATCAATACCTCACTCTCCTCGTTGATGATCCAGTATGTTTATACACATATATGATATACATAAACACAAATAAATTTATACCATACAAGCTTTTTATTATTTTTATATTTTTTACCATGTTTTACTTGCCTAGATGGAATTTGTGGGAAAGACAGGTGACAGTGGAGGAGGGATGTTTGTTGTCAGTATCCTTTTGAAACAAAAATGAACCACCTAAAGATATATCATGCCTAAAGTTATTTTTAAAAATAAAAATAATGTTCTGTATAAAATAAGCTGTCAAGCAAGAGGTGCAACTTCTGGTTGCAAAAATTTGTACTGTTTTTTGTGTGATATCATCTCATGAAATATTAGAGAAGATATAATTAAAGGGTCAACTCTTGACTCTGTGGTCAGATTTGCATCGTGCGCTGGCTAACCTGGCTAGGGCCACACTGGAGTCTGTAGTCCAGGAGAGGTTAGTAGGGCTAAAGTGTTCTTCTTTGTCTCTCTCAGGTTAGGTATTTGTGTCATGATTCAGTGGTGTTTGTTATAGGTTTGGTTCCCGTTCAGCTCGCATCTTTCGTCTGTTGCTACGGAAACGGCACCTGGAGCAGAAGCAGGTGGAAGATTTTGCGATGATTCCAGCCAAAGAAGCCAAAGACATGCTGTACACACTTCTGTCTGAGAATCTGGTGCAATTACAGGTACACGCCCATCTGCACACAGGGCAGGGTATAAAATTCAGTTAACCCAGGACAGCATTCTTTAGGTGGGCCCCCTATTGCTGTACACAATGGGTTGACATTGTTGGCTCTCCTCATTGCTGGTCCTTCCTGTCCCTTGCATACACACACAGTCTGCATATCTGAAGATAAGAGAAAAAACACTTGTATAGTGTATTTGTGCATGTTACAAAACACTTTAACATCATGTAACATCTATAGTACCTAAGTAATAGAGGAAATTATATATTAAAAATTATATAGTTTTCAAAACCCAATGCAACACTAAATGCATCTACCACTGTAGTCATAATAAAAAACTAAATAGTACTATTACTACTGCTACTACTACTACTAATAATAATAATAACTATAAAATATACCATATCAACATTTCTTGGTGTTTGGCTTTTTTCATATTGGCCAGGAAATCCCAAAGACTCCAGACCACGCCCCCTCTCGCACCTTCTATCTGTACACTGTTAATCAGCTTCCAACAGCCAGACTACTGCTGCAGCACTGCTATAAGGTACAAAATAATATTCTCAAGGTGTTTATCCAGTGATTTTGTAATGTGTTTATATAATGCCTGTTTGTTTATGAAACCCCATGCAGACAGTTGGAAACCTGATCGAGAGAAGGCTGTTTGAGACCAAGGAAAACAAGTGAGTCCCTTCTTTCTTTGACAATAAAATCCTTTCAGCAACATAGTTGTCTTTTGATTGTTATTAATCTGTTCAGTGATTGACAGGCGACTTCTGGAGAAGTCTCAGCGAATCGAGGCCATTCTGGCATCCCTGCAGGCCACAGGGGCTCAGACCGAACAGCTGACAGAGGTGGAGGAGATGATCACAGCTCCAGAAAGACAGCAGCTTGAGTCTCTACGACATCACATTAATAAGTACTGAAGCACAATACACCACATACATACAGGCTCACATCAGTTATTGTAACAGTAACAATTTATCTGTGTCTTTTTGTGCCGATGTAGGTTGGATTCCAGTGAAAACCAGGTGGACGAGACCATCTTTCTTCTCGAATCCTACATTAATTCCACCAAGTCCTCACGCTGAAAGTTGTTTACACAAGCATAGGCTAGTTCAAATTAACACATTTCTGTTTGTAAAAACATGAAGTCACACAACAGGGTGGCCAGAGAAACAGTGTATTTTTAAACAAACATACACCTTTTTTGCAGAAAGGAGTGATTTATCTGCATGTTTAGACAATTGAAAGTAAACATGTTATTTGTATTTACTGTTGTCTTTTGTATTTGTATAAATGCAGCTTTATTCTCCAGCAGGTTGAAATAAGGATGGAATTCAGTTCAATTTTTTAGGTTTACAAAATTTTATTTATGAATTTGTCTGAATTTTCAAAAAAGCAAAAACAATATACAAACCTGTTCACTGACTGTAGAAAACTTCATAGAAAAGGGAAGGTAATTAAATAAACGTTATTATACTGCTTGTTTCAATTTAAATATACATTTTGTTATTTTTGTTTTCACAAATAGTGCATTTGCTTGTCTTTCTGCTCGTTCATTTAATGCAATGCAACTGTACACAACCTGACTGTTAGGTCAAATCTTTTGTAACACACAAGTGCTGGTGTTGTACACGAAAAGTGTGTTTTAGCTGGACCACACAGTTGACCTCTGTGACCTGTTAGAGCACAAAACATTTATCTCCTGCAGAAATGGAAATCTCTATGCATCCTACATCTCTTGCGTATTAATTTCTAAACATTTAGACTGATGTTGCTTTCAGCTACTGTGATTGTACCTGTATAACATGTGCTGCTCCATTTAAAACAGTTTACCATGTTTAAATCCATTCCACAGACATTCCCTTAAAATCAGTACAAAAATATGGAGAAGTCCAGAGATTTCATCTGGGTCTGGATGGATTGTGGTTCTGGAGCAGAAGCAATGATCATGTCTTAAAGAGGAAGGAATGGCTGCAAAAAATATATTTCCGTGTTGTAAAGGAAATCTGTGTTCAGTCTGTTCTGTGGTGGTGTTAGGACTCAGTTCTCATCATTTTCATCCTCTTCTTTCCTCTGTTTTCTTGTGAAAAATCCCAACTGTGCAAAAACATACAAATACATGTTTATCTGCTGTAGATGGCTTTATTGTTGTGGTAGGCAGTGAGTTATCTGAGCAGTGTTGCATTGACATGGGCTTGTTTTAACACTTTTTGCCTGCTTGTATCAAGTTACTGTGTGTCGTACCTTCCAAAGGATGAATACTAAGAGTGCGAGAAGCAGCAGTCCTCCAATTATGCTGCCAATCAGAATCCAGAGTGAAATTGGGATTGAACGCCCTTTCAGTACTTCCAAAACTGTCTGCACACACAAACCCACACACATCAGGAAGGTTAAGAGATGTAGAATTGTTAGTTGAATTAGACCAGACCTGATTTTTTCTTTGTCAGCAATTATTTTTTCTGTTATGAAGTGCTAAATTCATAAAGGCACAGCTAATATTGCAATAGTCCATGTTTTAAATAAATAATAAAAAATAAAATAAATTACATATTCTATATATACAGTCCTTTAGTTGTTAATGAAATGGGTCTCTGTTCAGTTCTCTCACCTCCCTCAAGAGGGCAGCATCCCCCAGTGTAATCAAACTGGACTCCCGAGCAGACAGCTGGTAAGAGCCTATGATTGTCACTGCTTTAAATTTGGCCTGATATGAACACACAGTGGTTAGGATGTAGTGACCAAAGCATAGGCAGATCCCAGTTAACAAACACATTGTTCATATTTTGTGCATTCACATGTACAAGTGTATGTGTGTGTGTGTTAAAGAGACAGGTTCACCTGTCTGAAGAAGTTGTCATGGATTCTTCTGGTGATGCGAATCAGGGCCGTCTGTCCCTTCAGTAGCTGCTGCACATTACACACAACCTCCACACACCAAGATGAACTGCAGTTCTGAATACGGAAACAAAAACATTCATGTAGTGATGTATAATAATAGACCACTACATGACATTTTTAAAGTGCTCATTCACTTTAATTACAAGAAAAACCTTCTGGGTTTGCAACAACATGAGGGTTGGGAACTGGTTATTTTGGGGGAATTGTGCCTTTAAAAGACATACTGCAAGTTCTTGGCACCTGTAAGCATTGTGTGGGCATGTGTGTTTCTATTCTCACCAATAATTCAGTTTTCTTCATGTCTTCTGGGTGAAGAGGACGAACATCTCGCTGCCTTGACTTCAGCTGAGAAAGATCACTGACTATACTGCAGTTTACACCTGAAGCCTACATGCAGACCAACACGAAACCATCACTAAACACACATTTATTGGATAAAAGAGGTGTGTCAGTATGTCATATTATGTGAATGATACTAACATTGTGAGAGAAAGCTTCAACCACAGTGGCAAAAACCCTGTCCCCCGAAGCCACGGATGGCATATTAACAATTAACTCGAGATTCCTGACCGCATAACAGCCTAAATTCTGCACCTGTGAATACAGAACACATACTCGGTAGGTCCTTAGCTTGAATTTGAAACACACACCGGCTCACAGATTAACAGAATTGCTGGGATGTACTTTGACCCACCTTGAAATGTGTGTAGAACTCGGGTCCTGTTCCCTCTGACGCAGTCCGGGTCGGGTGGACCTCATAGCGGTTTAAGTTGGAGTCACTGTAATGGATGGAACCCAAATAAGAGGAAATATATACTGTACAAAATTGTATGTCCATCTTAGAAGTTAAATGTTGGGAAACAGCAGCATAACAGAGGAAGTGTTGAGAAATAAGGTGCTTAATGGGATCTAATGAATATCATCTGATCCTAACAGTTATGAGTGGTAAGCCTTCAAGAAAATTAACCATGGGATTGCTGCAGCATGGTTTTATCGTGGTATTGGTTGTAAAACTGGTATATAAATGGGAATTGATGCACCAAATACCACGGATACTGCACTTTAACTGTAGTAAAAACATGATTTATTTTTGCAAGGAAGCTAGAGAATTAGAGATAAGACAAAAATTTCACACAATGAGTGACTAACCTTGTTATAAAGAGATCAGGTTCATACTGAACAACACCTTGCAACTGAACACTATTGTCCGACAGTGTATCTACACTTTCCATACTGTCACTGTGAAAACAAAGACATAAACACACACTTAGCATACACACTAAAGCATCAATTTATATCCATAGGTAACTACAATAGCACTCTTGCTTGAGTTAAAACTCTTAAATGAAACTGCTTTAATAAAATTGAAAACACCACATTTCTATAAGTCTTTAAATGTGTATTTACAGATGTGTGTGTGTGTGTGTCTGTACCTCTCAGCAACAAGCTTCATCTGGATTTTACTGATGAGAGATGTACAGCTGAACTCAAACTCCAGCATGAAGTTTACCTGAGAAGCAGTTGAGAACATGAAATTGTCACTGAATGACTGAAAAACTCAATGATGAATCAAACACTGTTTCAGTGTTTTACCTTTGAGTGAGAGCGGAACACTGGATAACTGACGTTACAGGAGTGACTGTTAGAGCTCAGAGCTGTGCATTCAATCTTAAACTGGGCATCTTCCTACAGAGATAAAAGAGGATTCATAAAACACCTGAGTACAATCTTCAAAGCAACACATTTCTACAGAATTCATAGCCCTGTCATTTGTGGAGCACCAATGACCCAAAATCTATAAACGATATTCCCGAAAGCTAACTATATCAGTAAAACTTACAGGGGTGTAAATTATGTTTCTGTACATGAGAGCCATAAAACCAGATTCAGAAATCTTAATCTGATTTGAATCCCTATATGTAAATCAGTTTTTCTACATGCGGTTCTGTGTATCAAACAGTGAAAGAAGCAGACAGTGTTTGTACCCGTATACTCAGGCTGCTGAAGTGAAGGTTTTTGGAGTAATGCAGAGTGAGACTGGTGTTATATGCATTCTCCAGCCGGTTCTGCAGCTGAACTTCTACTGCTAGACGCCGTCGAGGGCTGCGTATCACATACGGCTGCTGCCTGCAAGCACAGATCATGTAACATTCATATACATTTAACATGCACACTACATAACATGTTACAATATTAGACTGCAGTACCTGCCATGTATCTACTCAGTTTACCTTGTTCCAGAAATGTCCATATGAGCCTGCAGACTTAGATCTGTTACACAGACGTCATCCTCCCCACAGTCTTTAAAGAAAGGGATCTAAGCGGGTGAGGGATCATCATTTACTCATACATTTACTTAATGTATTTGTTTTGACATAAACAGTGCAAAAATCGACATCACACATTAACTTACAAACTTCTTGACTGTGGTGGGCCAGCCCTCATCTAGAACTGGGCTGCTCTCTGTATCATTGATTTTAAAGCGCAGCGTGAAGCTGATTGGTCGAATGTAATCAGCTGTGTCCTATGAGTTTAAAGAAAGCAAAACATTACATTACAAAAGCAATTCAAAGCACTGAAATAAATGTTTTTCATCTTATGGATTTTACATTACAGACAGCTGGATAACAGGTTTGGCTGTATGATTCACATGTATGTTGTATGATTGACAGACTCACAAACACATGAAATGGTAGCGTGTAACACATTTGTTGTCCAACACGAACACTGACGCCCATTAGGGTCTGCCTCTGGGAGTTGTAGTCAAACAGAGCACGAGCCAAGATCTTTCTGTCATCCAGCATAGCCCCTATTTGCATATCTATAGAAATACACAGGAATGGGAGGTTAGAAGGTTAGTATCAGATGCCTACTAGAAGTTTGCCCATATAAAGTAGCCATATATACAGCAAAGTTCAAAAGTTTGTAAAAAAAGATGAAAGATTGTTCATCAAAATAAATTAATATTTGGACAAAACTCATAGAAAAGAAACATTATGATGTAAAATGAATAAAAAAAATTAAAGGATTTTGCTTTTATTAAAGCACATAAGATGTTCCTTGGAACATTCTCAAATCATGCAGGGAAAACTAAACTAGTAGGAAAACTAGTTTTTAGAAATGTACAAATTCATGTTAATTTAAATTTGGCACTCAAATTGTAACACTGCTAATACAATCTGTAATAAAAAAAACAGACAAATTTACTAGCGATCCCAGACATCTACGAATATTGTATTACTAACAGAGTGTCAAACACAGTAACGCTGGTTGGTTGCATGAGCCTTTACCAAAATATGTGCCATAAGAGCCAGGAGAGCGGGACAGGGCCAGGAAGCAAACCGTGGCATTAAGGCATGCAGAGTCTCGGCCAGCCCTGTGGCAGTTCTTCTGGATCACATTAATGGAGTGTGGCTGGAAGGACATACTGACGTTGACCTGAACTATACTGCGTGATCTGCAGATCAGAGAGACCACAGGAGGTCAACATCAAACCTGGACCTAACTGCTGTTCTACACACTGAAACTGAAAGTAACATATGGATGACTTGTATAAGGGCAGCATTTTGATGACACACAATCACAGCGCTGTAATGATGTGTGAAGTACCTCAGCAGGACTGCGGTGCCCTGTGCTCCCACAGCAAGATCCAGTAACTCATCCCCATCCAGATCTAGCAAAGCGCTCAAGCTACGGCCAAAATACTGCAGCCCCGCAGAGAGAGAGGAGCCAGCTATACGCTACACAGAGAGAGTTACATGAAGACAAGAAACAATGACAATAGTATGTGAACTACCAAAATGTCTAAATGACAAAAATAGTGAGAATTGTAATGTAAATTTATTTGTAGAAACAAACTTTTGTTTAATAGAAAGTTTCATTCCTGCCAAATAAGCTGCAATTTAAATCCGTTTTTTTTTTAATTGGTTTGTTTGTTTCAGGCTCCAGTCAGCCTGAGACAGCAACAACCAATGATCAACTAATAGCATAAGTGTGGGGAGGGACTATTTGCTTGTTCGACCAATCAAAGACTGGAGGAGTCAATCTAATGACTCTAAAGCAGCCAGAAGATTGGCTGCTTTAATGTGGCTGCACAAATTACATAGTGGCATGTTTACTTGTTTGTACTGAGGTATGATGTAGTATTCGTCGCCATGGTAGATGTACAGAGCCCCCTGGTGGTCATCCTCCAGTGGGGCTCCCACCAGCACATCAGAGTATCCATCATGGTTGAGATCAGGGGCTACAGCCATGGCATAACCGAACCGTGCATCCTGTGCCTTACGGTGAGAATGCAACGTGCCGTTAGGTGCAAAACCATCCTGGTGGAGAGAGATACAGATTATGATGGGAGAGAGAGTGAACATGTTTTAGATATAACATGCATGTGAGTTTTTTAGTATAACAGCACTAGTTTTAGTACTAGTTTGTCAAATACTGAGCCCTGTTCATCACTACATAGCTGGCAAAGGTGCCCCAAGTGATGTGGCTGGTAACTTTATTGCTTTCATCAAAAACATCAGTAAACTTATGTGAAATCTTGGGTATCTTCATGAAACGTATTACTTACATCTTAAACATATTCATGCTTGTACAACGCATTAAAGTTACTAAATCTGAATGATATATTGATTATAATTATAGTACTTTAAAACAAAATTTTAAATCTGAACTTAAATAAGTCCCCAGTTTTAATGTCACTGTTTTACAGCTGCAGGTTTCTGTGTTTCCCCTCTGCTAAAGTGTCTTGTTGTGGGTTTTCTTTCTTGGTTTGTGCAAATGCTGAAAACAGAAGCCAGTGTGGTGCTTTGAGCATGGAATAGAGTTTAATGATCACTGCCAAAACTGTTTTAATGACAGCTGATGTTGATGAGTCCCATGTTGCAGCCATCCAACTACACAAAAAAGACCCTAATGAAATACAACACTTTAGCAGAATAAAACCTTTACAGAAAACAACAGATTAAAAGCATTAACCACTGCATATTCCTTATTGTCATATACAGAATCAGACGACTTATGCATAATCAATCTATATTTCCTCTTTTTGTAGGACACTAGTAATCTAGAATTACTAGAGTGGACACATTTTAACTAGCAAAATGATGCTGTCATAGACCTTGGAGATTGCGTCATTCAGTACACATCACACAAACAGTATTGCATCTGTGGTTCTCACCCCATCCAGACAGTAGATATAAACTTTGCCAGTTTCTTTGTTTCCTGCTCCCAGGAACATGGGAGCAGCTATGAGCAGGATGTCTGTTATTCCATCCTGATCAACATCCACCACGCACACCTCACTGCCAAAGTATGAGCCAATCTGAACAGAGAGAGAGAGAGAGAGAAAGAAAGAAAGAGATTTATTTTGTTTAATGGGAAAATAAACTCATTAATTGTGAGGAATGTGGTGGGAAAGTGCTAAGTGAGTAAAAATGCTAAAAGATGAACGGAATTGTGGTAAGTTAGAAAATCAGGATAATTTGAACACAGACAATATGAGTTCATGTTTAATGGAGATATCATCTGTGCTGTACCAGGCACAGAGTGTAGGAGTGTGTCTGTGTCTATAACTGTATAAATAAATACAAAAGACTGAAAGAAAGGTCTCTACCTGTTCTCCATTTAAAGCCTGTGTGATTATAACATCGCCGTCAGGGGTGAGATCAAACAGAATGACTTTTCCTTTGTGCTTGAATCTGGGCGCCCCAGCAACATACAACCTCCTCCAATCTCCTACTATGACTGAGGACACTGTGTAGCCTGCAACAGAATCATGTACACACATTTGCCATAACAGACAGCTTTTAATGATGTACTATTGCAGAATTCTCATGTAATAATTATTGGCTTCATGAAGAGGAGTGATGTTACCAAGGTAGGCCGCATGGTTCTTTAGCTCCAGTGGAAACTCTTTCTCAAATGCCTCTCGTGAGGGCATGAGCCGCCCCTGTGAGCTCTCCTTTAGGACTCCGCCCTCCCAGTCATATGCACCCACCATTCCAAACAGGATGCCATCCTACCATACATAATACAATATATAACATAGCAGAATATAATAAAGCAGATTATAAAAAAAGATTGTGCCAGTCCTGAATGCTGATTGGTCATTAGCTGTGCTTTATTTATTAAAAATATAATACACTACTAACTGTGTCACTACCCAGCGACTGCTGTCATTGGCTCCAATCGATAAGGGTGTATATTGAAACTTACATCCAATATGTGTGTAGAGAAACCAATCTGGGACATCTCTATTAGAAAGGCACTTTCATTATATCCCAGAGTCCCTGCAACATCACAACAAATGCATTACACGCTGTAAATCAATACACAGTTGTTTACATTCAGAAAGAGTTCAAAGTACATAACATTTGAAGTAATTGCCTTAGCCACTGTGATAATTTGTTTTTAATTAGATAATTAGATAATTTGTTTACTTATAAGAGTCCATAAGTGAACTCTCAAACTGCTGTAATGTACAGAAAGTAATTAAAAAAATTAACAGAATACACTATAAAAAATAGCTGAATTAAAGTTACTGTCAAGTGACTGTCCAATAAAATACATTGTAAATGCCAGTGGGCGCATAGACTTGGCTAGTTGTTCTTCCTGTACAGTTAACCTATGTATCCTGTGAGTGCCACAGCTGTGCCCTTCACTCGTCCCTCCCTCCCTTCCTTCCTCTTCTCAGAATGAAGGTGGTATGTCTGTAACACCCTGTTCTTACAGGAATGAAGCAACATCTTGGCCTCTCAATTACTATTTCTGACATAATGATCTATGGCAAGCAGCACAATGCTTTTTTGGTCAAATTACTTATTTTTGAAGTTAAATTGAATTCACTATACTTGCAATTACTTTTAACCAACAGTTCACAAGATGATTTCTAGTAACCAAATGAAGTCAGTTGTAAGATTAAAAGTAACCACAGATATAGTTTATTATATTTAAACTATGTTAGACATTGTTCAAGGAGTTGGAGGACTGACTTATTTTCCTTTTTTTTTTTTTGCAGTTCAACAAAAATATATTCATATGTTTTAAGCTTGACTGAAGTGTCCAAAAACATACTGGGGCCCCTTTTACAAAAACATCCTCAATGGAAAGTTCAGAATTCATTAGCGGCAAAACTTCTGATTCCTGTTTGTTTTAAGTCAATGAATTACTGTTGCTCCTCAGGGGATGGGAATTTGGTTTTTCCATGGTCTGCAAGTGTAAATGTTCTGTGTCTTACCCTCTAGACTAAAAATGCGATCCCCCAATGCATCTACAATGTCGTTCAGAGCAGCCTCGTCCGTCACATTGAAGAAGTATTTCTCATCAGGGTCACTCGCAATGTATTTAATCTCATTTATAAAGGTCTCTGGATCCTGCTGTCTGCGGATGTAGTGACCTAATACCTGTGAGAAAGAGTGAGAGAGAGAAAAATTGTTAAAACTATACACTTATAAGAGCATTTATTTACAGGCATCATAACAAATACAAATGAAAGAAAAAGATGGATAACTGAAAGAAAGAAAGAAAGAAAGAAAGAAAGAAAGAAAGTTATATATTAAAAAAAGCCTTTTGTTTATAGGTCATGTTTAATACATGTCAAACAGATAAGAAAGACCAACAACTGACGTTTCTCATCAAGTGAGCCAGCACCTCCTCCACACTGATCTGATATATCAATTAATAAAGTTATACCAGATTCAGAGACACATAAAAACACACACTTATCCTAAAAACCAGACACCTACGCAAAGGAAACAGGGCCCCATTGGCAGCACACCACTAATGACTGTATCTGTATCTCACCGATTCACAGACTTGACCTCAGCTGGCTGGATGTATTGATTGCACAGAGTCAACCCAGTCAATGTGAGAAAACAGGTTTCCACTTAAAACCACCTGCTGTCTTCCTTCATATGTACAAAATTATGGTATCATTGGGATTGAAAGGTGATGCTTTAGTTACTTCCACAGAGTGGAAAAATATGTACAAAACTGGAGAAAAAGGCACTTAAGCACCCAGGGGAGAATTTAATTTCTCAGAGGTTGTTTTTTTATAGCTTAGGATTTGATGGCATCTCAGTTGTGTTTCAACTTAGTTTCACATATTTCTCCAAAATTATAAACAGAAATAGTAACAAATTAGACAGTTGTTAAAACATACTAGGAGCATGGAGCTGTAAATTACTGATTTACTGATTGTAGAATAACTTGAGAAATGTGGGTATGAGAAATACTCACTGGATGAGAAATATTTGAGTTAATATTGAAATATTTAATAATGATGTTTGATTGCAGACATGGCAAATTCAAGCTCAAATGTGATCCATAATGTTCCTTTTAATTGGAAGTGGTGTGCGTTTGCATGACGAGGAGATAATGGCTCAGCACCCTGGACAGAGATCTAAAGATCTCTCAGTGGGACTGCAGTGGGACTGCAGTGGTCAACAAAGGCTGGGAAAACTTTCATGTCTGTTTCCAAATTGATCTGTATTTAACATGAATTTCCTCTTAACAAGAGGAAATCTGGGTTCAGCATAACAGAAGACCCATCTGCTTGAATTTACAAGGATAATTCTTCCATGCTCCCAGAATTTATCTCCAAACACCCACCCACTTACACACCCACCATGCTTACATTCCCAACATCTCTGTCCTGTAATGTACAAAACATGTCCTGCATGACATTCCTGCAAGGTTTTTTCTCTACTCTCCCGCGAGTGCTTTACTTTTCCATCCGTTCCCTAGATCCTTACAGGAGGAGGAGAATGGAGAGAGCATAAAACACATTTAAACATGAAAGCTGTGCTTTGACTGGCGGGGCATTAAAAGCAGCTGTCATAATTCTATTCCGCAGTTCCCTAAGAAAACTCAGAGAGACACATTACCCAGATGACTTGGCCCATTCTGGACCTGTTTGTCTAAGAGAGGAAAACATGGGCTCATTCAGGAGCAGGTCATCAGTTCCAATGAACGAAGAGCAGTAGAAGACCATAGAAGATCCAGAAGATCACCCAAAACAGCAGTGAGAAACAGAGTGGGTTCAAAATGAGACACACACATTTGACACTTTTTAAAGGTTGGGTTACTTTAGGTTGGGATTTTAAAATGGTGTTTAGCTACTAGTTATGTAAATTTCTTCAAATACATTTCTTTTGTTTATATATATATATGTGTGTGTGTGTGTTTGCTGTGTGTGTGTGTGTGTGTGTTTAATTGCAGTGACAGTTATATCTATATCTATATCTATATCTATATCTATATCTATATCTATATCTATATCTATATATAGTGCCCTTGCCACTGTTCCTTTGAATAGAGGAAAGCTGTTTGCTATTTAGTGACACCCCTTATGTCTCTTGTGGTGACAGCTTCGTAATGTAAGTTTTGTTGTGGTGTAGGGAGGAGACTAGGGGGTGCAGTGTGCCCACCCACCCTACCCACCCACAGGGGCAGGGTGCCAGTGTCGAGAAGTTCAGGGTGTGGTTCACTCCTCTAATGGTACAGAGCTCCGTTTTAATCTATTTTTGAGCAGTAGTAGTGTGGTTATGATTGTTTAAGGAATGAGGGAAGACAGCTTTATCATTCCAGCAGAGACAGAGAGCGAGAGAACCCGGGTGGAGCTCAGAAGCAACACTGAAAATAGAGCAGGGCCAATTATGGTCAGTTTAAGTGGAGATGTGATATTCAGACACACACTCTGCAGCTCACTGGTTTTTAGGAGGAGTTGTAGGTTTTTAAGTCTATATCGAGGGTCAGGTTTAATTATGGAGTGTGCGTGTACTCACGGCTATGGCATATCTGGTGATGTTGCGTTTCTCACATTCGATGAGGGCCTCGGGAAGGTCTTCTCCATCATGGGACTCTCCATCAGTCACGACTATCATCACTTTAGTGGCCCCTTCCCTCGCACCCCTGTCTGGACTGAAGGCCTCTGTGCTAGAGATGCAAACAAGAGTGAGAAAACAGAGAAAGTCTTTATTTTAATACAGTGCTGTATTATTATAACAGAGACAGGACAAAAATTAAAACCTAAAATTTACATTTAGGTTACTAGGATATCTTACAAGAAACTCAGAAGAAATCTCAAAAGAAAATAAAAGCTGACAGAACTAGTAAACTACCCCGTTAAACTTTTAAATTCAAGTCTAGCTCTGATCTCATGTCTACCTAGAACATTACATAAACATTAACTTGATTACTGTAACACAAATAATGTCAGTGTGTAAAACAGCAAACCCATGAAGCAGGTTTCTGAGCTGTTTGTTTGATGGTGATCTGCATTTCTCAAGACGTTGCGTGGCACAGTCAGCGTTAGACAACTTAGTGATTTTTAGGCGGTTGTCCAGACTTAGGCTAAATATAACTGTGTGGCTCCCCACAAGAGCACAGAGTTTAAAAACAACCAACAGCCTTCTGCCTAATTACATCCAGTGAAAGCAACGCATGGAGGACAGGAGACTAGACGGGAGGAAAAAAAGGGGAGAAGAGAGAAAGACAAGAAGAACAAAGAAGTGAGGAGTGAAAGAGAGAAAAAAAACATACTGGTTTAAAAATGTATAAAACTCTATGTATACAGTTACCTTTAAATATAATGTGCTTTAAAGACAAACCAAGTGAGGAGAGAATAGAATGGGTTTTTTAATGTGGTCTGTGACAAACAGCAAACAGGATTTAATGGTGGCGGGAAACGATTGTTCAGTGAAGATATTTTGCACCAAATGTGAGGGAGGGAAATTTGGTGCTTGAAGAAAGAAAGACAGAATGAAAGACAGAAAAAAAGACAGAAAGAAAGAAAGAAAGAAAGAAAAAAGAAAGAAAGAAAGAAAGAAAGAAAGAAAGAAAAAAGGGAAAAAGGGGGATATCAGGGAAAGTGATCTGAGCTGTGTTAATTGGTTGGGCTGGTGTGTTATTTAAAGGCAGTTCTGTTTTTATTGAGTGTTACTTGTGGAGTTATGTGGTAGTTTCACTCACACTGCCTTTTTAACTGTGTGTTTGAATGAATTACTACAATTGAATTAAACTTGTGTGAAAGAAAAGTGTGTGAAAGAACATACAGGTCACATGACATAGAGTCATGGTGGATGTAACCCAAGTGCAACCCAAGCGTATTAATGCTACACACATACAATTCTGATGAATTGCAGAAATACTGTTGGGTAAACACAAAATAACTAATTTATTAAATACATATAGATATGCATATAGCCCATATAAATACATATGGTCACACAAACTCTGAGTGTGTGAGAGTGTGTGTGTGTTTGCACAGCTGCACAGGCTAAGCTCAGTCTTTTGGATGGTGACCACACCTGCAGCTCTGCTGACCAAGCTCTCTGTGTCCTTCTGCATCAGCAAACCTTTGTGTTATTTCAACCTTCCTCACCTCACACAACTACTATCATTTCATCAGCTTCGAAGGAGAGTGGGCGAGTGATAGTGACAGTAAATGAGAGAGAGAGTCTATATAATGTGCACAGAAAAGGGGGCATGGAATGTCATAAATTTTGTTGAAACTCAAAGATAACCACCAGAAACACATAAACACAAACAGTAAAACAACAATAGGTCTTATTAGAAACAAAATACCTTCAAGACAATCAGTTTCTATAGAGACGCTGTGTGTGTATTAACATTAAAATAAATTTTAGACAAAATTAACTTAACTTACATCCTAAATTCCTGAAAAAACTGAAAAATAGGACAGAACAAGAAATTTTCTCATTTTTAGACACAAAACATTTTTGTGTCCAAAGTTTTGCTTTTTATTTTGATTTTGTGGTCAGCAAGTGCCAGTTACAGTTAGTGTCCCACATGGGTGTGTATTTATACACACACACTCAAACACACACACACACTAGTTGTTTGCAGACATATTTTCTTGACATGTGGATGTCAAGTTTCAATTGTAAACAATTGTTAAAACAAGCTACAAGCACTGCACCACTCCAGCACCCACAAATGTGATTAAGTAGCCAGATTTTCTTTTTTCTGTTTACAGACATGGTCAAAATCTTCCATTTCAAAAAACTAAAAAACTTGACAGAAATGAATAGACTAGAAGTATGTTTGTCTTATTTCAAATCATCTGAAACATTTAAGTAAACGTCTTTAGATTAAGAGATTTTTAAGAGCACAGAAAGAGTGTAAGTAAAGCAACCATAAACTTTGACCCCTAGTCTATATATATGTGCAGTGTGTGTGTGTAGTGTAGTGTGTGTGTTATTGATAGTCTTAAAATGCATAAAGGAGAATGACAGCAGCAGACACTAAAGGAATGAAGGGGGTGTGTATGTTACAGTGAGCACCAGTGAGTCTCTCTAAACATCTTTGCTCATGTTGAAGTCACTAGGGAGGGAATGAAGTTACACTTCTAAGAAAAAACCTTGCAAAACATCAACACACTGACAAAGACACTCTTGACTACACACTTTACATTATCTCTGGATGTGGTCGGGGTCAGGGAGAGGGTAGAATGTGAGATACCTTTTTTAAAAAGAAGGATGAGAGAGATCAGTGAAAAGAGATACAGGAAAAAGAGGGAGAGAGAGACAGCAACTGGTGGGTCACCATACCAGGCCATTTGGATGGCGTATGCAGTGCGGGTCTCTCGGCCCTCCTGACGGCTGATGTTTTTGGCTGCTTCAACCACATCCTGTGTTGTCTGGTAGTCCCTGAGAGACCACTCGTGAACCGAAATCTCCCCGTACTGTAGGACACCCACCTCCACAAACACACACAAAGTCAAATTTAAAGGTGAAGTGTATCATTTTATTCATCAAGTATTGTCAACAACAAATCAAAGCATCAAACCACTGCTCTGTTTGTTTGAGCATACCAGCCCAACAGAGGCACACTGGCTTAACCAATGGCGTGAGTTTGAGTGACAGTGAGCATTATTCATTTTTCCAAAGGCTTGCAGATGGTGGAGTGTTTGGCAAACATGTTTAAAACTGTCATTATTCTTTAATTTGCAATTGCAATTCCATTTGGTGATGCTATCAGCGCAAAAATGACACACTTTAGCTATAAAAAGATAAAGTCATACAGCAGCAGTAATTTGTGCAGCGTGAATAACTCTAGAATGAGATTGGCATCTCTACTATGCGCTCTGCTCCACCAACCAAACACATGAAGGTCCAAATCTGCCAGAGCAAAAAAGGCTCCAAAAACCAATGGAATTTCCTTTTACCTCCAGTTGCCCCCAGCCTGCCTTCTGCCCTAAATATCTCCCATTAAGGAAACAGACGTTGAGAACTTAGATACATGCATGCATTCATCCATCCATCCACCACATACACACAAACACACACACATTCGTTCTAACATGAATTCATATGCTTCTGTGTCTCATCTAGCCTTCTCCTCCAGAAACCACAACTTCTGTCTATTCACATTCATGTTGCCATTTATTTCCCCCGGCCTGCCAGCACTGTTTCAACTTGGGCTCAGTTCTCTGTGGGCTGGCTTGTGGCCCTGTTACACACACTCACTCATACAAGCTCAATGCATCACAACTACCTCAGTGTTAAAGCTAGAAACAGCAGAGTTTAAGGTTAAAAGGCATTTCTAAACATCCTTCAAAATTTCAGCCATGTGTCTGTTGCTCATACAAAAGCACACAGTTTAAAAGTAAACGTTCCCTCTGCTGGGAGACCTGCAAGAACATTATTAGCTTGAATTACAGACGCAGTTTGTGACTTTAAAAGGTGAAGCTCCGTTTTTAAGCGTTTCTTCACATACAAATTCGAGTTTCGATAAGTTCGATTTTAGGAATCTACAAAGACATGTATGATGTATAATCTTGCTACTTAGAATAAATTTTCATAGCTAAATATGTTAATCCGTCATGCTAAGATAACTCAAAACACTACCACACAAATAAGCAAATATTTAAAAAGATGCTGCATCATTTACAGCCACAAAATACTTGTGTTTATAACTCAAGTTGAACGAAGACGTAAATCCTCCAAAATCCACATGCTAAAAATGCTGTAAACAAAAAAGTAGCTACATCATTTACAACCACAAAAATACATTTGCTTGTAGTTTATGTGAAGGGAAATATGTAAAACCACACTTTGTAATTAAGATACATAAATAAGAAACTACATGTTGGACAAACCACAAACACATACCTGCATCTGCTCAGGGCTTATGTGGAACTTGCTAAGAATGTTGCTAAGGAAGTTCTGCACCTCAAACCAGGGATAGATACTATTAGAACCATCTAAAACAATCACTATGTCCATGTATGTGGTGCATCCTGTAAAACACACAAAGAAAGTCCATTGCTAAGTCTGTTTTGTTTAGAACTGACATACTGTTGAAGTGTGTAATTCCTGTAGCACTACTATCAACATATAAAACTGCAAAAATATTGATGCCATTGGTCAGATAAACAGGAAGTTGAACCATTGGTTGAACCAACTTACATCTTACTGTAAGTGCTAATAACATAACATTTTTGCTATTGTTAGAGTATTCAGCTTATGCACAAATGACTT
Organism: Yasuhikotakia modesta; assembly: GCA_036877545.1. NCBI lineage: Eukaryota > Metazoa > Chordata > Actinopteri > Cypriniformes > Botiidae > Yasuhikotakia > Yasuhikotakia modesta. The sequence continues at coordinate 3,447 of JBAJNP010006414.1, read as the reverse complement.
TGTATGTGTTAAGCTGGAACAGGAGAAAGTATTTTAATACTAAAAACATACACACCTCAGATTTAAAGTTTATATTGTGGTTCTCTCAGTCAAAACAGCTGTAAAATTGTTTAAGCTCTATTGTATTAAATTGTATTACAGCAATTGATGTTAAGCTAAATGTTTAAGTTAAGGTGTTGATGTCGTCTCATGTTTAGCTTACTCCGAGCAGTCGGTGCAATGACGTCCCTGGGCTCCATGTCATTGGTCACAGATGCACAGATTCCGGTGCTGAACACAGATGTACCACATTCTTGAGACCACAGCGGAGCACATGCCTGTGGACAACACAGAGACAGTCTGTGCACATGCTAGTCTTGACTAATTTTAACGTGGTCAGTGCAGTAACAGTAACTCTGTGGTCTTCTGAACGTAAACACTACAGGTAACATGGTCATTGTGCACAGCAGTTATGGAATGTGTGGCTTTTATGTGCACAAACAACAGATTCTGTTAGTATTGCAGTGTTTGGGTTTTTACACCATATTTTTACTGTTTAAATAGCAGTTGTCAGGGTTTCTGGTCAGACCAATAAAATCTGCTGAAATGAAGTGAACCAGGGAAAAGACAGAAGCAAAGAGAAGACAAGAGAGACAGGAGAGAAATGAAAGAAAATGGAACAGGCCAGAGGAGTATGTGGCTCTTATATATCTCACAACACTAAAACTTATTTATTATTTCTGCCACATTTCATTTTTTGTTCAGAAACTCCAGAGAACAAAGATTCAATGTTGTCAATAGAACAATATTTTTATTTGCTCTCACTGCTGTCTTGGAGTTGAACTGTGATATTATTAAGAACTCAGTTGTGGTTTTTCTTTTCAATTGCAGAAAATAATAAGCACGAGAAATGGCCAAGAGAGAAAGAGAATTGTTGATAAATGTGAGTTAGTGTCGTAAATGTCTTAACAGAGTTGGACGGTGCCATGCGATGGAACAATTCAGAACAACTTGGTGGTAATGGGGGTTTAAAAAAACACATAAAAATTATTTACGTCTTCAAAGCGTACCATTTACTTGCCTGCAAAACCATTGTGAGATCACAGAGAAAGAAAAGGGGAAAGGATAAAGAGAGAAAATATGCCAATGGATAAAAGAGAGAGAACGATTCCTTTCAAAATAGGACAAAAGAAAAAAGGAATAGTTGAAAATGGAGTGGATGAAAAGAGAGAGAAATGTTCTGTGACTCCACACCCTGTTATTATGAAGGCCTGGAACAGAAGGATGAAGGGATGAAGAAAAGGAAAGCAATAAGGACAGAATGAGTGTGACAGATGGATTTGATGTGGTGCTAAGGGTGAGAGGTGCTATGGCTTTTCAGTGTCCTGTCATTACAAAGGGCTTGAGTCACATTCCAATCTTGTTATAGAGCTGACCGAAGATACAGTCATACCAACATCCACATGTACTACCAACATCCAGCAATGCATTCACAAATCCCTAACAGGTACATCTGATTAGATGTGTAGTGATATTTGAATGGATGTAAAACACGGCTCATTACACTCACAGTGAGTGCTAGTTTTTATTGGCTTATACCACAGTGAACTGTGTATGACTGTATCCCAGAGGATTTGCTCACTGGCTGTCTCAGTTTAACCCTCTCTCTCACACACAAACACACTCACAGAAACTGTCTACTGACTACTGGCGATAGCCACCCAGCAATTCCACCAAACCCACAGCAGAGCAGATCAGTTCCAGAACTGGACTGATTTGATTCGCTGCCTTCTGCCCAATACAAAAACCTTCGTGTATGTGTAAATGAGAGTGTGTGTCCCTAAAAGAATTTTAGAGGCTAAACCAGATGAATCTATTAGGAAAGAGCTTGGCTGCTATAATGCTGTCTGGGTCAGGTAAGGTTTAAGTATGTTTTGCGCCATGTTTGGTTTAACATTTATTCATTTAGCACATGCTAAATTCGAACAGTGCACCTAAAATTCATGCTGTCAGAACACATCAGTGCACTCCCTGGGAATCAAACCCATGACCTTGGAATCGCTAGTGCTGCGTTCTACCATCTATCTGTGTAATACCAAAGTGGTCACTGTATTGCAGGTGGTCACATTCACATACATGATGGTCATAACAGATGGTGGTGGTTGGGTGAGACATGCAAAGGGAATTTCAGAACTGCTCTTTCCTCATGTCATTACCACAGACACACACTTACTCATGCATACTCACACATGAAAACATATAAACATTCCTGAATAATTTGCCCATCCCATACATCTCATTGTTCAAACATGTGGTCTGTGTTTTAGATTTTAGAGATTCTTTTTTAATATAGATATAAATATGATCTCACCAGGAAGCCGTCTGGAGCAGTGGGCGTCAGCGTCATCCCCAAATGAGAATTCTTCAGATTTCGAGATACATTTTGAAATGCGTTTTCACCTGTACAAAGAACCACATTTAACATTCATGGTCATAAAGGAAATAATAGTCACTGCATGTACATTTCTGTTACCAGGGAGTTATTTTAATACCTAGGTCAACTTTTGAGCAATTAGAATTGATCTCATCTTCCACAATGCACTTGTAAATATCCCCCTTTCTGTTGTTGTGAGGTCCGTCCCATGGAGCGCCAACCAGAATTCTGTTCACAAAATATACAACAACCTTTGTGTTCATTCATACTGATTGTTAGATAACAAACATGATGAATTCAATGTTTTTTATGTAACCACATTATTGTATTTAATCACCTATTATAAAACTGATAGGCAGAAAAGATATAATTTAAAATCAATATAGAATATTTGCACAGTACTTGATTAGGGCCATATATTTGATTCACATTGTACCTTATCAGGATCATATATAATATTTACCCAGAGCCTCCTAATATGACCTGATTACATTGTAAAAGAATAAGCAGTGCTTTACAGCTTTTCAAAGTACTCACGATTTCTCTCCCTTGTCACTGTGCTGTAGCACAGAGAATCCAAACAGAGCATCTTCAGGCCCACTGAAGATCCGCGGCCTCTTTACATCAATATTGAAACACTCACACAGTCCTAAGAGACAGAAACTGTGTCAATTCTTACACGGAAACTAGGCATCTATTGTACAAAAGCAGTCATCTATTTCATCTATTTAACTAATTAAAACAAATTTGTTGATAAATATTAGGACAGATTCATGCTGAATTGCACTGAAGTGTTTTAAACACACATGTGATACATCAAATTGCACATATGACAGCAACCGACTCATATTGCTATTACTAAGCGTGTGGAAAAATAAAGTACAGTGACATATTCATGTTGCTGTGTTAAGTGTCAAAGATGCAGGAAAACAAGAACAGTTTTCACTGTATGAATGAAAGCAGGGAGGGAATGACAGACAGACAGTGTGAAAGCAAGAAGGGAAGAGAGGAAAAGAGAAGGAAGGGTGTCGGTT
>JBAJNP010006413.1:0-25665 GCA_036877545.1 Yasuhikotakia modesta | reverse complement strand
TTGTTTTATGCAACACACTTTCTGAAAGCAGTAATTGAGATATTGACCGAACAGTGTTCACCTGTCAATAAAGTACACGACTGGACTTGATAGTTGCTGTATAACTTCAGCTCTTTAAGACAAATGTTACTTATATTTCTAGTGCTTTATGTACCAGTTCATGCAGCGCTGTGAAGCCATTCTTGCTGTTAACCATAACAGGTTATTACATGTGGCGTATTATACAAGCACATATGGTCCTAAACTGTAATTTAGTCATTAAACAGGTGCTGGTAACACACTCATTTCCAACACAACACGTACAGCCATTTGCACAACTAGTAGTCGGCACAAAAACAGCAACAAATATTTGACACTGATTATAAATGTTCTGCCTGCTAAGAATTGTGGGGGCTCTGAATATAAAGCAATGGCTCATGGGTCCTCATCAGTCTTCAAATGTCTTCTGCTCTGTTTTCACCAAGATGCCCGAGGCAGACAGATTTGTCATGAATATAATATTACATAATCCCATGGGTTTTAGCATTTGTGGAGCAGAGACCTGCAAGCCCACCGCATAAAGCTTTCGTCTCTCTACCGCCACCTCTGTTTAAAACATGAAACTGCAGTCAAACTGAAATTACATAAAATTGCACATACATAAAACACGCAAAGGAACTTAATATCCAATAAAATATAAGCAGTACTTCAAGATCATGTTTTTCTTGATTAGCCCAAGTGCAAAAGAAATAAACAAACACACAAAACGTAAGTCCCTTAAAAAAATGAACGCTTCCCAACGCAAAGACCAGATCGTTCCCAATGCTTTTGCTGCTGATCTGGGAACAGCTCCTCCCTGTCTCTACCACCGCTCGCGGTAACAACCAGCCGGTTCAGAAACTGATCTCAGACCTGCGGTGCCCTGCGCGCGGTCGCCCTTCCCAGAATGCATCTCGCTGCGCAGTGACGACAATAACAAAACACAGCGGCAGGAGCGCTAGCGCAGCCTTACACAACAGCGACAAAACAACTCGATGACAAAACTCAAATCCCGTTCCCCGTCGTCCTAAATTACGTGTTTTAAAAGATGGACATCTTATAAACCAACACGAGCTGTTTTTTGATGGATTTGTGCGCTTTGTTGGTTTTAAAAACAAAGGCCCTTGTTTGGAGTGATGATCATTAGCCTGTTAGCACGACGGCTTCAGTCTCTCTGTGTCAGAAACCTTCACGTTTCAGCCAAAAACAAGCAAATCTTCTGCTTTAATGCAGGGAATGGACTAAGGAGAGCTCAGGTAAGACTATTCAATACCGATCTGGCTTTACATAACGTAAATGTTGAATCCTGGTATCAGATGTTGGTTGTCTAAGGCTGTATTTGGCATTAATGCGGAGTTTAGATGCATTAGCAAGAGGTTTGTGTAAACAGGACAGATGAGGGTTGTTGGGTGAAGGTTTAGTGCAGATCTGGGTGGGTTGGACGTCATGTCATGTTATTTTGGTCAGTTTTGTGTCTTGGTGACGTGGGGAGAGAAATATGTAAATACTGTCTCCCTGCCTAAAGACAGTCCAGCGTTTATACAACAACAACGACCAACAGAGACTGATTTAAAGTCTATGACAGCGATAGGTTTGTGTGTACAGGAGCCATGTTTTGTTTCACAAAGGAAAACTGCACATCTAAGAGGATAATCCTCTGTTTGTATTTAAACACAAAAAGTTACGAACAATATAAGTTGTGGTCCACGTTATATTGTGTTTTACCTTGAGTGATCTGCCTTATTTAGGCGATTTCTGTCACCTTTGGTGAGTTAGTGGTTTAGTTAGTTAGTTACCCATGCGGTCCAAGCAAACCACGTGTTATTTTTGCTGCGTTTCATTTCTGGTTCTCCAATATGAATCTGCAGTAACAATAAAACTGTATAATGTTGAAGTTTGTTTATGTTTTTTAAAACATTAGCACACAATGCTGGTGATTATTTACCCACAGGGAACAACATGACTCAGCCGAAACTTACCAGAGTTCAGCCACATGGTCTGTTTTATAGTTTATACACGTTATAAAAAGTTGAGAAGACCAGGTTGAGTTTAAGCACATCTTATTGTAATATATCAGATATTTATTTTGTTTCACAGTGATTTTGTTTTACAATATTTATTTTGTTTTACAGTGATTTATTTAGTTTATCTGCATTGTATGTTTTCAAACTTTTTTTTTCTGAAAAGTGTCATGTTTGTTATGGTGTGTCTAGCAGGTTAGTTTTGCTGGTACAAACTTTGTGTGGTGATTGTAACTAGTTGAACATTATAGCTGCTTATTGAGTGTGTGTGTGTGTGTGTGTGTGTGTGTGTGTGTGTTTAATAATAAGGACAGAAACCATTTCACCCGTCTTAAGTAACTTTATTTGAAGAAACTTTCATCATTAGCCCATGTATTGATTTGTTTTGTGTGTTTGTCTGTTGTTGATTTCTTCAGTCCAGACAGCCATAAGTGACTAGATGACCAACTCAAGCTGGAGTCAGACTCAGAGGAGAATTCAACATGAAGTTGTATGTGTTTCAAGTCAACAATGGAAGCACATTAACATTTGACACTGAACTTGCTGTCCAAACGTAAGAGCTCAACTTTCCTTTGAGATTTTAATGAGAGTTCAAACAAAAATGAAAATTGTCCCATAATTTTTTTTTACCCTCACAATGTTACAAACCTGCATGACCTGCATTTATTTACTTCTGAGGAACACAAAAGAAGATATTTTGATGTATGTTGGTGCCGCCTAACTTATATTTTGCCTATTAACGTAATTGTATTTCAATTTGTATCTTCAATTTTTAATTTAATTTTTGAGTGAACTATTCTTTTCAGGTCTATAGGTTTTAAATAAATGATGTTTAAGGCAAACTTACAACTGTTTTCCACCTTGGACTTAGAACCCAGAACTTAGAACTTCTTGTCAATTCTTATGGTCTTAAATTTTGGCTGCTTTTATAATTTATTTGTTTGCATTTGTTTACGTTAGTAATTGCAATTCTAAAACTGTTGGGGTACATTGTTTTTCGTAGTATATAAGATGCCTAGTTTTTGACAATTTAAAATGTATTTGTATTAATTTGTATTAAAATGTTCTGAATGTAACATGTTCTTTCCTCTTGATAGTGTTTTGGACCTTAAACATGCCATTCAGGCCAAATACAAGATTGCGATCCAGCACCAGGTTCTGGTGGTCAATGGAGGGGAGTGTATGGTGGCAGAGAGGCGTGTGTGCAGCTACAGCGCTGGAACTGTGAGTAACCAAATTCAGATCCAGAATGCTGAGTGAACTCTATTTAAACCTGTTCTGAAACCAGAGTGAAATCAGTTTGAGTGTGAAACCGGATTTTTGTCTTTGACTGCCTCAGGACACCAACCCCATCTTCTTGTTCAACAAAGAGATGATTCTCTGCGAACGAGCGCCGACCATCCCCAAAACAACCTTCTCCATCGAGAACGAGATGGAGCTGAAGGTTGAAGAGTCTCTGATGATGCCGGCCGTCTTTCACACGGTCGCCTCTCGCACACAACTGGCTGTGGTAGAGTCCTGATTCTGTTCTTACCTCCATCCTGTTAGAATCAGTCAGTTTGACCCAATGTTTGACATGCATCAGTAATGTCGCCCAATACTAGCTGGTGCATGTGTCTGAAATAAACCAATACCAATAAATTTAAAATGTAACGTTAGCTTTCAACCAATAGGATCACGATATATTGAAATGTGTTAATAGGTTAAACATAGATATGAGCTGTATAGCACAATAGTTGTATTATTACACACGGGTGTAAATGATTTGCATGAGGTCTGACGTTTCGCCCCGTTGTTCAGGAAATGCATGAGGTTGCCAAGAAGCTTTGCTCCTTCTGTGAGCGGCTGGTCCATGACGAACATCTTCAGCATCAGGGATGGGCGGCCATCATGGCTAATCTGGACGACTGCACCCTGTCCTACCAGAAACTGCTCCTGAAGTTCGATTCTGCGTATACAAATTACCAACAGAACTTTGAGGACATCAAACTAAAACTCACCAGGTAAGTTGAATAGTCTTCAATAACCAGACAGTCTTCAAAGCTGCGATCTGTAAGTTATAAATGAACAACAGTAAGTTTGATAATTATTATGTATAATCTGAGCATGATTTTGTGGTGAATGTCTGTTAGTAAACAGAAAGAAGATATGATATCACATGTTTGGGTGCTGTAGATGTAAACTCATCATTCATATGAAGTAATTCTGCAAGAAACCTAAACTTTTGTGTTTCAAACAAAGATGCCAGCAGCGAAGTAAAAGTTACAGATTGCAGCTTTATTTAAAGCTACTGCAGGAACAAACAATGAAACCAACAGAAGTTATGTTAGTTATGAGATTAACTGTTTCTGGTACTGCTTTGTGTCATAAGTTTGTAAAAGTGACGAGCTTCACCTGTGTCTTAAATGCAATACTAGTTAGGATTAAGCTTTAGGCTGGTATCTCCACTTATATTCACATGGTATGAAAATCTGGGAGTTTCTGTCAGACATTCTGAGATGAAAGAGTTTTAATTCTGCTCTCGCCCTCATTTGTCCTGCAGGCTGGGCACTGCAGTCTCCGTCATGGCCAAGATTCCTCTATTGGAATGTTTGACTCGACACAGCTACAGAGAAAGCCTGGAGAAATCCAGCTCTCCAAACCCAAGATCCACCGATGAGGAGGATGACATCCACGATGAAGATGGAGGAGAAACATCTACCCTGTCCGGGCAGAAGAGACAGAAGTCACTATCGCCGGTCGCTGCTTTAGGAGAAGCATCGTCTCCTCAAGACAGATTGAAGACCAGCTGTAACCTAAAAGCAGCACTACAGGAAGAGGAGGAGCCTCTGGAGAGGGAAGCCACGCCCACGTTTAATGTCACGCTGTTGGATTGGATCAACGTGCAGGACAGACCCAACGATGTGGAGTCAGTGGTTAGAAAGTGTTTCGACTCAATCAACAGGGTAAGTAACAGACTGGTCAAATAAGGGTTTGTTTTCTTACGTCACATAAGGGGAAATTAGTCAATGTTCTGCCATTTGTCTGCAATTTTTAATTAAATTGTAAGCTAAAATAACTATGTTGTCATACATTTTGTTACTGTGGTTTTAAAGCTGTAATCAGAAGTTTTTGCCTCTCTACTGCCATCTCTGTGTGAAATTGAAATTGCAGATTATTTTGCATACTTTATGTATATTGAAGGAAAAACAAAGTCAGACATTTCCCAGGAAATCACACCTGAGTGTCTGAGTGAAAATAATTTTTAAGCCAATTATGCTAATTTAAAATCCCAAAAAGTTATGGATTACAGCTTTTAAGGTGCTCGTACTGTGTATGTGTATTTTTGTTTTACTGAACACCTCAGTGACATCATATTTTTTCCAGTAGACATCAGACATTCATCATCATTTCATCATCATTTTCTTCAGTCCCTCAACACTGTTTTTCTGTTGCTTTGCATGTCACAGCTTGATCCAAGAATTATCCAGCCGTTCCTGACGGAATGCCGCGAGACGATTACCAAACTGGATAATCAGAACATGAAAGCCATCAAAGGTCTTGAGGACAGACTGTTTGCCCTCGATCAGATGATAGCGAGCTGTAGGAAGCTTGTAAATGAGCAGAAGGAACTTGCTCAGGTAATTCTTTAATTATAATAATTATGATGAATTTATATAGTCACGATTATGTCTCCTGAGGTTAGAGTGTTGAACACAGACTGGTAAGACTCTTCCTCTTGTTCCATTAGGGATTTCTGGCCAATCAGCAGAGGGCAGAAAACCTGAAGGACACCTCGGTTCTGCCCGATCTGTGTCTCAGTCATGCCAACCAGCTGATGATCATGTTGACCAATCACAGGAAGCTGTTAGACATCAAGCAGAAATGTACCACTGCCAAACAGGAGTTGGCCAACAACCTTCAAGTTCGTCTCAAGTGAGTCTTGATCCGTTTCGGCGATTACACAGTCATTACAGCATCACATACTTTAACATCTGCTGTAGTGTGGTCTTGTCTTAGCTTCACTGTGGCTTCACTGTCTCCTCCATCAGATGGTGCTGCTATGTGATGCTACATGCTGATCAGGATGGAGAGAAGCTCCAGGCTCTTCTGAGGCTCCTGACGGAGCTGCTGGAGCGGGTAAGGGTGGTGGAGGCTCTCAGTTCGGTTCCTCAGATGTACTGTCTCGCTGTGGTGGAGGTGGTCAGACGCAAAATGTTCATAGGACACTACAGACAGGTGAGAAGTTCAGATTCAAAAACCGCTTCAGTGAAACTGATCGTTCCAAACCAGTGTGACTGTATTTCTTACGTTTTTTTTGCTCTCAGTGGGCTAATGCTCTCGTCAAAGATGGAAAAAACCTCTATGAGGCAGAGAAAGCAAAAAGGGAAAGTTTTGGAAAGCTCTTCAGTAAGTTAATTTCCTTTCGGTCTAATCTAGAAACGGTCGGACGTGCGAGACTGCATTGATCTCTTTAATGGCTTGGAGAGAGTGTTTTAAAAGCCATGTTTTTGTTTATTTCAGGGAAATCATTTCTCAGAAATCGCTTGTTTCGTGGTTTGGATTCTTGGCCACCCTCTTCATTTTGTGTGAGTATTTAAACATGCGTTGTTATTATTATTCAGTGTAAACTAAAACATACTGGCCCACTTGTAAATGTCTGTTTAGGTTTTTAATGTTTTTTTAAAGAGGTCTTTCTTTGTGTTTAGACACAAAAGCCCCGGAAGTTTGACTTTGAGCTCCCAGATATTTCCCTGAGTGACCTTCAGTATCTTAAGTCCTGTTGTCCTACAGAAGTTCAGCCTTACCTCAGGTACATCACCGCCGCTAAACACAGTAAGTCCAGGTGAATGAAGGTCATTGTCTGATAGACTGTGTGTTGTCTTCTTTAGGGTCCCAACACTGTGTGACTTCCATCCACTGAACCAACACGTAGAAGTTCTTCACCAGCTGGTCCAGGCTGCTCAGAGTGTGGATGAGATGTCACAAACCATCACAGACCTGCTAAATGAACAAAAGGTGTGTTTGCCAAACAAATTATATATTTTAAGCCTTTTTTGTATTGCATTATAACATCAATTAGTTTTCGTTTAGTTTCATTTTACTGCACTAAGCTAATTTCTTCTAAAGCCATGTGATTCATTGGGAACTTCTTGATCTTGTAGGTTTCCTGCAGCCAGAGTTCTCAAAGATCCACAGCAGTAACACCCAGATCTGAAAGCACAGCTCATGTCACCTCTACCTCCACCAAAGCGTTGTCCACGCTCAGTCTAAAAGCAGCAGACTGCCAACCCCTGTGTGTTCCAGCTCCATTGGAAGATCTTTCACCAGACAGCATAGATGCCCAGACCTTTGATTTTGAAACCATTGGACACCCTAACATGGATCCAGTATTACAGCCGGGCTCTCTGGACCTGGACTCATTGGCGGAAAGTCCAGAGTCGGATTTCATGTCAGCAGTTAATGAATTTGTTATAGAGGAAAATTTGATGTCACCCAATCCCATCAGTGATCCCACAAGTCCAGAGATGATGGTGGAATCTCTTTACTCTTCCGTCATAAACGCCATCGACAGCAAGCGCATCCAGGATACTACAACGCTGGAGAAGGAAAATTCAAAGATTGCTGCACTCAAGCTGTCTGCTGACAGATATCGTTCTGTTGCAGAAGAGTCCCAGAACAATCTGAGGAAAGTCAAAGAAGACCTTTACCACTTTCGTGGGCTTGTTTTAAAGGAACAACGAGATTTTGGTTTTGCCCTGAAAACAACGACCATCGAGGTCAGGAACGTTCTCAACAGCATCAGATACCTTCATGAAGAGGAACTAAGAGAAACACAAGAAGCCAAACTCCAGAGTCTGAAGGATGATCATGAGAAACAGCTTCTAACTCTTACAGAGGAGCTGGAGGGCAATCGTAAAATTGTCAAAGATGTCCAGAGAGCAATGCTGGAACTTGAGGGACTTGTGGAGCGCAAGGAGAAGGAAATATCCCAGCTGGACAGCGAGAGGGAACGTTCTGTGCAGGAGCTGCAGAACCTTCACCAACAAGCAATCCAAGACCTAGAGGAGAAGACCTTAAAGCAGAATGAAGAACTTAAAGCTGCATTGATATCCAAGGACGATCTTGCTGGACAACTGGAGAACCTTCACTTTGAGATCGAGCGTGGCCAACAGAGAATCAAGCAGGAGATGGAGAATGCAGAGAAGGTGCGTCTTCAAGAGCTGGAGGATCAGCTTAACCAACAACACGAAGCAACGCTGCAATCGGTCAGACAAGAAAAACAAAGTGCGCTTGACCTCCTAGCACAGGAGAACCTGGTAAAGCTAAGAGAGCTGATGGATTCCCACTCATCTGAACTCAAGGAACGTGAGGAACGCTTAAAAGATTTAGAAGCCCGTGTCACAGAACTAGCAGATGCTCGCTGCAAACTTGATGTTGAGTTGGCTCTTAAGGACGCAGAGATTGAAGACATGAGGCTGCAGTTTGAGGAGGCCAAAAGCTCCCAAGAGGAGGTGTTAAAAGCAGAGCTGACCACCCAAACAGCTTCCCTGCAGACACAGATCGACACGCTCAACCAGCAGCTCCAGCAGAAGAATGAAGAGTACGAGGTGGGCCTGGCCGAGCTTCGAGCACTCATGAGATTGGAAAAAGATCACTGCATCTCTGAACTAGTGGACCGGCATGAAGAGCAGAGCACCTTGCTCTGCCACGAGTTTTCAGCACTCAAGCAGAAGTCACAGGACGCAGAGAAAGATTGTGAGGAACGTCTCCAGAAGATCCAGTGTGACTACTCGGGTCAACTCAACGCCCTACGGCTTGAAATAGAGGAAGAGCAGAAGGCTTTCAAGGAGAAAGAACAAAATCTGAGGACCGTTATTAGTGATCTGCAGGCTGAAAACACGCTGTTGTCTGGACAACTGGACCAAGAGAGGATGGAGGTTCTCCAGAGGGCTGAGGAGCAGAAGGAGGAGGCAGTCAAAGCTGCTTCACAAGAGGCCTTAAAAGACCTTCAGCTCCAGAAGGAGGAGATGGAGACCAGACTGTTAGGAAAAATTGAACTACTTGAAAATCAACTTAAAGAGAGACAATCCACTGAGATGTGAGTAGAAAGCTCTTCTCTTGTTCTGTACATCAACTACACTTGACAGACATCATAACCTTTATATAACCCTAAACCTTTTGGTTTAAGTGTGTCCACTTTAATTTCTACTGCCAAAGGCAAACCTGAAGTTGAACTCTGCACTAGTTAAATAAAGCTTTTACCTCTGGCTGAACTATTGTTAATTAAAAAACTGTAAAACACACATTTGTGTGTGACGCTGCTCATTCACTTGTATGAATAATTAGTACAACAAAAAGAAGCAAAAAAAACATTTCTGAGGTAAAAATGAGTAAGAATTGTGATAATTGTGAAATTGTGAATTGTGACATTTACTCATGCTATTAAAACAGGGATTAATTAAAAACTAAAAACAGATTTTGGTTTAAGTCCTGTGCTAATTTCGGTCATTCTTGTATAAATGTTTAAATATTTCTTTGGTGACTAATGTTACAAATGAATGTTTAAATCATGGGAGTTTTTGTGGGGTTTTTTATTAGTTTGAAGTGTTTATTAACTTTTCTTTAAGTTTTTCCCAATATGTGGGTCTTTTAAATAAATGCTGTGTGTTTTTTGTCTCAGCACGAATAATTTTGAGTTATTTGTTAAACGGACACTTGATCTCCTGTGATCTCAGGTTAACCTTCACACCTGCTTCTGTGTTTCAGAGCGTCAGGTTCTGTGGAGAAGACAGAGGTGGAGGTAGAAGCCAGCAGTGGGTTTCCTCAGGACAGTGGCCAGTGGTCAGAGGAGAGAGCGTCTCTCCTGGCCAAGCTGGAGCAGCTGGAACGTCTGAAGAACGAGGAGATGCAGAACCTGAAGACCTCGCTCATCGCTGAGCAGCAGGTGAGGCCTCAGGAACCTTTGAAGAACTGAGCAGATGAACTGGTACATGTGAACTAAACACCAGGTTATGGAACAGCATTGGAGAGCGTTATGAACGGAGGGCTGGATCTCATGCTTTCAAAGCTAGCTAGCCTTTGCTAGCCTCTCTGAAATTGCCTTCCCTACCTTTAATGCTTTTTGATTGATGAAGTTATTTGTCTTGCAATTAAATATATCTGTCGCTTCCATTTATGTTCACCCCCAGACGAACTTCAACACAGTTCTGACCCGAGAGAAACTGAAGAAAGAGCAAATCGTCAGCGAACTCACCGAGAAGCTCAATGGCGTGTTGCAACAGCAGGAGAAGGATAAAGGTTTCCAAACGTTGCATTTATCATATAATTGTGATGCATTTCCACTCATCCTCAAAGGTTTATTGTGGAAAAGCACAGAAATGTCAATGTCGTGATGTTAACCACCTAGAACTGTTATTTTTATAATGACATGGTATTTGTCTGGCATCAACCTGACATTGTTTCTCTGGTTTTCCTCAAGGTCTGATCGAGACGCTTTCTGAGGACCGTGCAACCATCCTCCAGGAGAAGAAGCAGTTGGAGGAGGAGCTTACTCGCCTGCGAAGCTCCGCCCTCGTATCTTCATCCTACTTTTCTCCCAATCCTGTCCCCATTGTCATGGAAACCCAGGGAGCCTGCGGCCCTGCCCACACGGAGACCCTCTCCCCTTCCACCCCAGACACGGAGAGGCTGGCGTCCGTGGCCGCGTTTAAAGACGAGGAGAGGGTGGAGTCGGCCGTGGAGGCCAGCATGATGACCGTGCAGTAAGACTCCATGATGGCTTCCATGTCAATAAACGTCACTCTTACATAAAATGAGCCTGAAGTTTTTTTTTAACATTTTTTAACACTGTTTTTTAGTAGATAAGAGAAATATGTTTAAGTCTAGGTGAGGTAGAGAGGTCCAGGTCCCAGGTCTTGCAACCACTGAAACATCTACCACTCATGAGTAATAATCAAAACCTGAAGACAGGTAGTAAACCAGTTTCTGGTGACCAGCTTGAGTAACCCGGCAGAAAAACGAGTGAGATAACTTACCCACCACAGACAGACAGCAGGTCCTGAGGAGATGTTTGAAGTGGTTGTTTCATGGTGAACGTAAGAGATTTGTGATTTGTAGAGAGGAGATGTGAGTCCAGTGTTGTAGGTGAGAACTTACACTGTGATGTTTTCTGTTGTATTAAAACTAATTCTAAAAGTAGAATTAAAAACGGCACTATGATTTTTAAAAGCTTTGAGTAGTAATGAATAAAACATAATGACTTTATTTTTTCATTTGTTTCAGTGATAACCCTGTGCTGTCTGAGGAGAAACAGCGGATTCTGATTTTAGAGAGGGTAATAATTCATGTTAGCTTATAAACATGAATAAACATGTTGTTGCTGTTACTCTGATTTTATAACTCATTTATGATGTGTTTCAGACCTTACATATGAAGGAGGAAGAAAACAAGAGACTTAGTCAGAGACTGGTAAATATTTCTGTGCCTGTGTGTGTGTCTGCCTGTGTGTGTGTGTGTGTGTGTGTCTGTGTGTTTAAAAAACACAGTGTCATTTTTTAAAGTTATTTTTATTAAATGATGCCAGTAGTTGTTTAGTGGTGGGGTTACGAGATAGAATTATACAGTATAAAAATTGTTACATGTGTGTAATGTCCCTGTAAAGCACACATGTGAATCAATGTGTGTGTGTGTGTGTGTTCATGCTCATTTTGCCTTTTGTCTGATATCTCATGCAAACGTGATAATTGTATGAGAACATCGTTTAAATTGATCATTTGTTCTTGGCCTCATTTCATAATTGACCACTTAAACAGGTACAGCAGTAATTAGTGCCGGTAAACACACCGGTACAGTGTTTACTCAATTACACAAGTCAAAGAGCCACACAAATGTTAAAGATGTGTACATAAAACAGAAACTGAGTAATACATACATTTCTTTAATTAATTCTGCATAAATAAGTACATGCATATTTTTAGTTTTGTCCATGTAGTTGTTTTTGTCAGTGTAGTTCTGTGTTAGGTGTAATCTTGACTGTGTTATATTTGCTCTTGTTACGGCGGTAATAAGTCGTGCGTTATTAGCTAATTAAAACGTGACACTGTGATGTAATTTAATTACATTTCCCCTGGTGTTATTTTGGCAAATAGGTTTAATCTCTTAATGAAAATTACAGTCTGAGCAACACCAGCCGTAAGAGTGTGGCGTGTGAAGGGTGTAACATGCACTCCAGAGTGTTGACTGCTGAGGGCACTTGCGTTAGACAGCGCTCTGTACTGCAAAATGTACCGCAGCCATCGAGTCAGGGCTGAACAATCAGCATGAATTACAGATTTTCTTTAATTTACATCCTCATGATATCTTATGTTTAATAACTAATGGTCCTCATCTCTTTGGGTGTAGACTGTAGTGCCAACCGTGTGCTAATAAATGCACTGTTTTACTCCCTGCCACTAGATGGCAGACATATCACATTTGTATTCAGGACAAACTCCAGCACAACTGTGCATTGCAGAAAGCATTTGTTTATTTGTCTACTATCTAAATATATATTTTTTGTACTGTAATAGTTTAAATTTTACTGCATTACAGTTTGTCTGTAAGCAACATAATCCAAACATTTACTAGTGCAAAATTATTTTTTTTATTAACACTTTTATTTTTGTTTTTACAGATGTCACAGAGCATGTCGTCCGTATCATCACGGCACTCTGAGAAAATCGCCATCAGAGAGTAAGTATACAGACAAATTAACCTGATGAGCCGTCGGTTCCCTTTGCGCCGCTGAAGCTCCCAGTTCTGTAGTTTTCAGGTGGGCGATTTGGTTCTCATAATTCTGGATGAGAGGCACGATAATTATGTTCTCTTCACGGTTGGGCCCACCCTCTATTTCCTGCATTCAGAGTCCCTGACAGCACTGGACCTCAAACCAGGTCAGACACACACACACGTGAATATTAAGTGTATTTATTTTAACGTATATATATGTGTGCTGCAGGTTATTTATCACAACACACTTTAAGATGTGTTTGTTTGTTAAAGACTTGTTCAAAGCGCAGCTTTAATTTTTAAATTGTGCATTTAATAATAAAGTAATTTTACTGTTGTATATACAGTACTGTTGTTATATCTCACTGTGATATATTTATGTTTTTTCTCTATAATTGTCTCTGATCAGCGACTGGAGCGACGAGACGGCCGTGGGTTCTAGGAAAAGTCATGGAGAAGGAATATTGCCAAGCTAAAAAGGTGTTTTTCTGTTAGTTTTTATGATTTGATGTAATCTTATTAAAATTGTTATTGTTATTATAAATAAGATAAAACAGTGCACAAAAAAGCCTTACACTCAAAAAACATCCTTGATGACAAAATCCAGTTGTGTCTGTAATTTTTTTAGTTTATCATCACTTTATTGTTTCATGGGTGTTTGCTATGCGAGGGGCTGTATTAAATTATTACAAACGTTTGCAGATGCCTTATATCCTTTGTGATGTTAATTACTGTTGTTGATTTAATTCTGTTGTCATTTGTGGGACGCTGTGTGTTTTTATAATCATTTCCGCAGGCGATAGATTGTTGCTGTTGTTTATTATTTTGTGTTATGCTTTTTAACATCTTCTCTTTGTTATTGTTTCTCTCCAGGCCCAAAACCGGTTCAAAGTTCCTCTCGGCACCAAATTCTACCGAGTAAAAGCCGTGCCGTGGAACAGGAAAGTGTAATCTTGTAAATTATCATATTGTAACGAGATCGCTCTGTTTTTATTGTTAGATTTTTTTTTTAAAGCAAATTTACTCATTCTTAAACGTTTGTCAATATCACAGGACAAAACCACTTTCCCCCTTTTTTGTTTAGCCTCTGTTGGACCCCTTTTATCTCATTTTTATACGCAGAGGACTTGCAAATGTGGACCAAATTATAATAACTTTATTGGGGTTTTGCCCCGCGTACGACGAAAGGTCTGTACCAACTAAAACAAAAAATGTATTTGGATGTTACATATTAATTTATCATCATTATCAATATTATGGTCGGGGGGGGCACTATCACGCTCAGCTAATTAAAGTATGAAAATCTACATTTATTGTAAATGTTACGGAGGAATGGTCATGGCATGCATAAATATATTTTGTCTTTAATTTACTTGTCTGGATGTACGTTGTAGTCGAAGGTTATCAATTAAAAAACTGCTGATTGTTACTCACAGCACGAGACGTCGGTTCAGTACGGCATTTGTTTGGATGGCCTGACAGAGGCCAGAGTTCACAATCTTTCACATGCACTTTTAAGAAAAAAAGACAACGCTTTTGTTGATTCAAAAGGGAGACATTTGTGCTGTCAGACGCATCGAAAGCAAAGCAGCACATATCTTCTCTCTGTTGTAGGATGTTGAGCTATAGAAAGTAATATTTCATGTTTGTGAATGTGTGTCTTTATTGAATTTAACGATAACATTGTATATTATCCATCAAATCACACCAGTAACAAAAAACATGACTGTATTGTAAAAGAATTTAGAGTTTTCAAAACAATAAAGGTTTGATCCCAAACTCTTTGCCGTGAATTGCATTTCCCACAATTCAGTGCCGGATTATTTCTGCTGTTCTTTGGGAAGTGTTTGCTTGCTGAAATAAAGTAAAACCGTATGCTTTTAAAAGTAACGCTTTTTAATTTCTTTTTTCATTTTGTCAGTGTTTTCATTTACAGCTGGAAGGAAAATCACCGGATCGCCCTTGACAGGATTATTGTTAATTTATTGGGAATGTTTTGGGATAAACTAACTAATATTTCAAAGGTGTTATTTGTATTTGCCTTCATTTATTTTTGCTAAATATTATTTGGTATTTGTTGGAGGACAAGATGCAAGTATCTTCAAGGTTTGTTTGTTTTATTTATTTCAATGAATCATTTAAACTATATTTGAAGAAACGGTTTACCCCAAAATAAAAAATATTCATTATTTACTCCCATGTCATTCCAAACCTTAAGAAGATATTTTGAGAAATGTCTCAGTGATTTTGCGTAAATACAATACAAGTCAATGGGTGCCATCGTTTTTTGGCTGCCAACATACTTCAGAATATCTTCCTTTGTGTTCCTCAGAAGCAGAAATGTGTCTCTTTAAGCTATTATCTGATTCTCTGACATCTGCTGTGGCTGTGAGATCTCTTGTTTAGAAACGAGAGCCACAAGTTCCACTGTGTGTGATGGTTGTTTGTTAATGTTTAAGTGGAAAATGTATCGAGTCGTTAGTGTTTTTATCACATCGGAGGCCTGTTGAGAAGCTCATCAAAGATTTTACACCCAAAAATATGCCCCCAATTCAGTTTTCCCTCCTATGCAAATGCGTGAACTGCCATGATTGTAAGCGCTTGTTTACATAAGTTTTGCAATCATCGCCTATTGATGCTCTTCAGTCAGTGGCAACACTTCCAACCAAGCAGAACGGAAGATTTTAAAAGAATTATGCCTCTATTGTGTCAACTAAACTAATGAATACCCAACAAGCCTGTACATGTCAGGAATTAATAGGATTCATTTTATTGCTTTTGTCTTTTGCTTACGTAACGTGTTTCGTCTAAAATTAAACCTCTGAGTAAATGCTGTGCTAAGGTATCGAGGTTGAGAGAATTATTCCCAACTTAGACGTCTTTGTGTGTCTGCGCGGTCCTCCGCGAATGTTGGCTTTTGTTGGGGGCATTAGATGCTGTCTGTGCTAATGTTGGCAGCCTCTCGCAGGCAACAGACTTCAAAAGGGCTTCATTCAGGCCCGGGGAACGGTGGAACCCTCACGAAGAACACGGCGCACCAACACTTTCCCAGTTCACAGCGGGGTGCATAGCGGCTCTTCGGCGAGTCCTCGGTACCATGTGGGCCTAGGGGTGTTTCGGCAATGTTTTCCTTTATTTGCTCCGTTTAGCATAAGTCGACTGTCACATTTGGATGGCGTTTTCATAAATTGATGGTGTGATTTATAGTGTCTCGGGACAGGATTGAATGACTAAACGCGAGATGCTGAGGTTGTTGGTGAAGACGAACCATGTGGAATGGACAGGCTCTCTGTGTAAATGTTTACAGCCCCCCACTGTGGAGCCGAGACTCACCCATACTAGGCAAAACGGAGCTGAATGTGTGACATCTTTCCAAACGCGTTTGTGGAAAAGCCGATGATTCACAAAAACTAACAGGCCAACGTGTTTGTGACTTTGAATTTTGTTTATTTATTTTTGAAGTTTGGCCTTTGTCACTGTTATTGTTATTTATACACAAGACAAGTCGCCAGCCAGACTCGAATTCGCATCGTCTACCTTCCAGCCACAGGTGCCATGTTACTGCTAAGCCACAGATGTTTCACCAAACATAAACTTTCTCATATTGCTCAAGTTGTTTTAACTCGTTTTTTTGCTCATTTAAGATAATATGCAGCACTTTGTTTTTAAAGTCTTCTTTACAAACCAATCTATTCTCAGTTGATAAATTTAATCCACGATTTATCTTAGGTTCTCTGTTTATATCTGTAATTCATGTAATGAAAGGGATCATAAAGTCTGACTGCTTGAAAATTTGCAATTTAATAAACCTGATGTTTCTTCATCTGTATCTTTTGTATTTCTGCAAAGCCTCACGCATTTCCTGAAACTTAATGATCAATCTGTATTCAACAAGGTTACGTTTGACGTGTGGCTATCGTAAAAATAAACATACGTGTGAAACATAAGCTTCTATTGCCTTCTGTATTTCATAAATGTCAAATGGTGACTCGTGGCAGAATAGATTTTAAGAGGCTGGATATTTGACTTGATTTCTATAATAACATCTATTACAAAACTATGTGAAACCGCTTTCAACTCATATCCTCCCGTTATTCGATGACAATAGCGATGGAGCGCTCAGAGGTTAGAGTGAAAACGATCTTGGCTCAATATGTCTGCAAATCAAAATGAAGAAATTAAACAACATTTATTCTTTACCTAAGAGGGGAGCAGTAATAGCTGTAATTCCATCAGATTCACGTCTTTGTGCCTGTAAATTGAGCAACAGATTTCGGCTCTGTAATATAGTGCCTCTTAGAAGACTTTCTATTGACACATACATTTCAGCCAATCGCGAGACAGGCATGTTTCATTTGCCTGGAGGACCGCTGACAACAAGATGAAGGATTGTGGGAGATCAGCGGTACTGAGAGCAGGTGTCGTGGGTTATTGAGAGGGAAACTGCTGTTTATTTTCAGATCTCGTGTGATCGTGAGATGTTCAGTTCTTTAAACTGTGCATTAGGATCATGAAAGCACCTTTTGTCATCTTTCATCGTTTTGGAGATGTGCTGACAGACTTTTGTAAAGCCATTTTGGAGTGAAGCGATAATCCGACCTCACACAGGAAACCAGAGCCAAATAAAGTTAATCACCAACATACAGCACATACTGTACATTACAATTGCCCTAAGCTTCAGATAATCTCTTGGTAACTGTATTTTAACGTATACATTTGGCTAACAGCACTGTGTGTATATATATATATATATATACACACACACACACACACACACACATTTTTGTATATTTGCAAATAACATTGACCCAGCTAACGTTCTCTAAGGTTACACAAAAATGTTCCTGCAACGTTAGTAGATTTCTTTTATTGCTATATATTGTATGTATCAAATTTTTTATTCTTAAGTTGTTAGTGAAACATTTAAAAAAAAACACTAAAGTTACTGCAACATCTAAATGTTTGGGACTTTCATAGAACATTCAACATTTTTAATGTTTTTGTTACTTAAGGAAAACATTAGGAAAACATTCTTACAACCTTAAATTGATAGCTGGTTGTGATGTCAGATGGTCACAGTACTGTAATATTTACCACGGTTCTATAAAATACATGATTACATGTATAAATAATTACACCACTGAATGCTGTGGCTGTTTTATAAGCGTGACACTGATGTAAAGAAACAAACAGACTCAGTTGTGCTGAAGTTCTGAGCGATGGAGTCTGTTATGTTCAGCTCAACATTAGCACCGCTGTTGTTCGCAGATGCCACATGTTTCTCACCTTTCTCGTCTTGTGTGAATGTGGCTTTTGCCCACATGATGACAGAAGGTGTAATACTTCAGTCTGTAATGATATATAATTACAGTTTGCTCTGCAAATGTTGCAGTATGTGCCGCAAATATTTATGATGTTGCTTGAGTTTCAGTAAACAGCTTTTCCAAATGTAGCATTAATAATGTTTGTGTTAAGATACTTTTCCAGCTTGTACACAAAGATCAGTGTGTGTGTGTGTGTGTGTGTGTGTGTGTTTCCGCCAGATTGACAGACTGTAGGATATATCATGGTTTCAGTGCCATGGAAGAGAATAGAATATATATTCACACTGCAGATGATTCAGTTCAATCAAACTCTCAGAAAAGCTCCTCGTTTTGATTGGCAGCCAAAGAGAGTTTTGTTTAGTATATTATTATTTATTTGAGTATATTATTATATAATGTGTGTCTTTTACAGAGGACAGTTGTGTTGCTGGCAGCTCCGTCTCTTTACATTTGTCTCTGGTGCCACAGGAAATACAGTTTTAAAACTGAATAAAATTGGAGTTTTGAAAACAATGAAAGTATAAAAAAGTGTAACAATGAACGTGTAAAATAAATGTGGAGAGCTGGGCTCAGAAATGCTTGTGCATCTCTAAATATCCCACATTGGTGTTTTGGAAAATCTGAGCACGTTTTGAGACATCGTTGAGCTCTCAGTTGAACCTTTAAACGCTGCTGAGATGTATATGAACCACCTTTGATCTAGACAAACGTGTCACACATTTTCATACACTTTTATGATTATCACCCCAACTTCTGGAATCGAAACCAGGACGTTTAGGTCGGCAACCCTACGCTGTACCCGTTGAGCTACTCGGGAAGACGTCACGTTTCTTCCGTCCTAAACTTTTCTGCCCTTTGACAAGTTTAAGATCACGAGTCCCAACAATCTCCGGCTGCAGGTATCAGGCCACAGAAAATGGACGCCGCAAACGGTGCCGCGTAATTGCGCACGGCGCGCTCGGCGCTCCGGTGACACCGGCTTTGATGGACTATATCGCCGTTTTGAGATGAGCCTCTTTACGCCGCTTGCAGCTCCATTATGGCTTTGTTGGAAAGCTTGTTTACCTGCTGATAACATACACTGGTGGATTGAGGAGCACCGATCCAGAGCGCGGTGCCAGAATCACTCAGGTCTCATTGTATATAGGGAAGAATGGCGTGTTTACGCAAGGGGGGCTGCAAACGCCACATGTGAAATCAGACTATAGCACCAATAAGAGATGCGCACAACTTCGCCAAGTTTTTATTTTTAGCTGGGTTGCATCGGAAGATGGCGAGGCTGACCCACAATCGTTCACAGTCGCGTAATCTGAACGTGGCGTCAGGTTTTAATTGAAAAATGTGGGTAAGGACATGGCAAATGTGATTAAAACGCACAGAAGCGACGTGGTTGAACTGCGGATTCGGGTTGAGGTTCAATAAAACGTGTCGGAGGCCCGAAGGAATTAAAGGACAAACCCACATGTGCGTTTTGTCTCCATTAATGCGAGACGCATCGAGACGGTGCGAGAAATAGATTTAATACAAGAGGATGAAATGAGATCATAAGCGTGACGCTCACGTACGATCCACAGAATCAACTTCCTGTTTGTTTCAGGAAAACGGGATGTTGTGGGAGAAAAGTTTGGATTAAGGAAAGTGTGCGTCAGGAGTTTGGAGTAGGAAGGGCTTGGTGACGCCAGTTGCAAGTTAAACCTCGACTAACTAACTAATGTTGTCTCAAAGTTCTCCAGGTTGTTAAAACAGTCCTGCAGGATGTTTTTAACATCACATAAAATATTGAAAACATTATTTTTAAGTTGTTAGCAAAACATTTAAAAAATGTTGCAGGTTAAAATTTTAAAATGGGGTTGTGTATTTGTGTATGAACTGTTGTTGTGTATTTGTGTATGAACTGCTGTTGTGTATTTGTGTATGAACTGCTGTTGTGTATAAGATGTTAGTATGTTTTGAATGTTTCTAAAACATTCAAAATAACATTTTTAATATTTTGTGTGTTTTTATTCATTGAAACATTAGGGAAACGTTTCTACAAACTAAAAGCGTTAGCAGGAAGTGATTTCTCCTGATGGCTGTGTCCCAGAAGAAACATTTAAGACCAGACGCTTGTGTTTTAAAGTAAAGGCCACTTTTGATTTCCACATGGTGCTTTTAGTGCGTGTATTAATGTGATTTACTGTCACAATGTGTGATGACACTGATTAGACAGAACAGTGTCTGAACGCTTCAGGTTTGGATTAGTGGCCTACAGGACAAAGGCCAATTAAACCCGGATTGTTTTATAATGAAGTGAAACCAGTGCTGAAGTAAAAAGGAGCTTTTTAAACGGAACCGCAGCATGACGGACCCCGGATCGGTGGTCTAGCATGACCTGTGGCTTTACCATCACTTGAGAGCAGGGTGGAAAAGCAAACGTGTTTTAGGGGTGTGTGTGTGAGTGTGAGAGAGAGTGTGAGTGTGGGGCTGTTGATGGCAGCTGCTCATGGTTTGGATGTAAAAACGGACAGATTGTGCGTTGTGTTGGTACAGCCAGTTCGCCACCTGGCACTCTGTTTCTTGTTAGAACTTCTTGCTGTTTCTGTTCTGCTCGGAGAGACACAGATCCGAGCGACGGCAACTTTCGACACACACCACGTTCAAACCGGCGCCGCGGCGGAGGCCAAAGGGACCGCGTGCAAAAATCACAACTACTTTATAAGAACTTTCATTACGAAGAAGTTCATCGGGGAACCGCTTGACGGTGCGCACAGATTCACACAATCGCCATGGCGATTTCTGGAAGCGCACAGGAAGTCCAGGAAGAAAACTTGTGTCTGTTGTTAATTAGTCTCGGTTGCTAAGGAAATCATCACTGTTGCTATCCTAATTACTTGTACTTTGGGTTAGGGATTTGAACAAACCCCTAAAGCCTTTGACTTGGGCCAGTAAGCAACTGCCTAGCAACACCCTGGCAACGAGCCAGAACACCCTGGCTTTGGGCTAGTTTTACATTTCCTTCAGAAACTGTACAAATCCATGTTTACTCGTTTCACTGTGTCAAAACGAATCTGATCTTGACAATTCTGGTCTTTGTGCAAATGATAATTGTTTAGACACCCCCCCAGTCGTCCGAACCCCCCCAACCCCCGCATCCCGAGACGTGATTGACAGCCAAAGTGCTAATGTCTCTCTCCGCTAACAGACAGACGCATCGTTCTTATTAGTTAGTCATTCCACACTGTCGCACCCAGAAAATGTATCTGTTATTTCACAATTTAGCCCTGCGATGCATATGCACAGTGCCCAGACCATCTCGTCTCGTTCATACCACACCAAAAACTAACAAACGTATTCTCTTATTTCCTTTCCTGGTGGCTTTTATTACTATCACTTCATCCTGTGTAATATTTTGATTTTTCTGTGTGGTGTATCATCATTTATTTGTGTGTAGGGGGCATTTGTGATTTTGTAAAGGAAAAATATGTTTTTAGAACCTGGATTGATTTATTTTTTTATCCTGTTAGATTTGACTGAAGTGCAGCGGGTGAGTATAAAAGTTAAAAGTACTTATGATCTGTATTTTTATTTATGTATATTTTTAATATTGTATATGTACCCTACGCTATATAATGTACCCTACGCTATATAATGTACCCTACGCTATATAATGTATAATGTTAGGTTGTGAGATGTAATGAACTTTTGAAGATAACATACGACTGCACAGTACAAAAAATGTGTTTAACTAGTGGTCACAGAATACTGACTTTACTATAAACTAGTGATGCAAATTATTATGCAAACATCACAAAATTTTATTAATTACCTGAATTATTTATGCTTGATGTTCTGTTTAGTTTATGGGGTTTATTTAAGTAACATTAACTGCATTTTGGCCGAATGACGCTTTATGTTTTTGCTTTTATTTTAGGAAAAGTTTTGGCCTTCTGGATTTATTGATGACATGAACACCGTTCAGCCCTAAACAGACCAAGTTTAACGGCTCCCAGGCGAACCTGCTCTGCGATTCTCAAAGGTAAATCTGTTTTCTGTGTGTTTTAATGTAAATTTTACATTTCTAGCAGACAGTAGACCGCTGATATCTGTTTTATAACTGAGCGGAAACAGAAGTCGCTGAACGCCAGCTGTTCCAATCAAAAGCACAACTGTACAAGTTTGTAGCCGCGAGCGAAAAAAACAACTAGTTGCAGAAGACAAACTTCTTGTTTAGAATGACAGCAGGGCACAAAAGTTTATCTGTTGGGGGTGAGTGATGTGGTGTCGCCCGGTGCCAGTGCGGCTGTTCCCCCAGAGCTGTTATCAGACCATTGATGGCAGTCAGGGACACGGCCTCTCTGTTCCACTGCCGGCCGGCTGATTTGAATGGACAGCGTTTTCCATTGTGTTCTCCATCAAAACAGAGCACAAAGTTAGTCAGCAAGTTGCATAGCTATCCTGCATTCAGATTCCTCAAGCCTCTTTTGTATAAAGTTTGACCATGTTTTTCAGCGCGTTCGACCTGACCGGACCGCAGGAGGTATGTCAACACTGCCTTTATTTCTCACTATTTGTTTGTCATTTGTCATTTACTGGCTGAATGAAAAACTACCACTCTAAAGTTTGGCCAATTCTTCTTATATTTCTCTTAATGTGATGATTCACCCAAAAGTGAAAATGTTT
This sequence comes from Yasuhikotakia modesta, assembly GCA_036877545.1. Lineage (NCBI taxonomy): Eukaryota > Metazoa > Chordata > Actinopteri > Cypriniformes > Botiidae > Yasuhikotakia > Yasuhikotakia modesta. The sequence goes on along the minus strand of JBAJNP010006413.1, from coordinate 2,894 downwards.
CCATCATTTACTCTCATGTAAATTCAAACCTGTAATAATTTATTCTGTGGAACACAAAAGAAGATATTTTGAGAAATGTTTTGTGTCTATACAGTGAAGTCAATGGGTGCCAACATACTTCAAAATATCTTCTTTTGTTTTCCTCAAAAGCAAAAAACTTGGAATGACATGAGGTGGGTGATGGAATTAAGGAATAATTTTTGGGTAAACTATTCATTTAAAAATGTTTGGTCTGAAGGTTTCTGATTTAAAACTAAAGTTATGCTTTTAAATGAAGGAGTGGAGAGTGAAGGAAAATCAGATAAAAAGTTTCTGGCAAACAGAGGAAGCCGTCCAGATATCCCAGAATGCACCTCACGAAGTCGACTGAGAAAACTACCAGAGCTGCGATTGAAGCATTTGAGGGCAACTGAAGAAGGTAATTTATTTTTATTTTTGTTATAATAATAATTCCTGTATGAATGTTATTCATTAGCTTTATTCATTAATTAACATTGTCAAATATGGGAAATATGAAGAAGAGCGTGTGAATGTATCCAAGCTTTTGACTGGTACCGTAATACATACTTGAATCTGTCATTTAAGGTTGAAATACAAACTCAATCCTGCGTTTTCCAGTCAGTAAATCACTTACACGCTTTTATCTGATCACTGCAACTAAATCACAAGTGTTTCTTCAGCGGCACTTTTTTATAAATTACCTGAAGGCACAAGCTGCAGATTTATGTAAGTTATTTACAACAGCAGACAGCTATTGCTGTGGAAACTAGGCTGCAGATCAAAGAATTGTTTTGATGTCTGCTTAGCATATTTGTTTAACCTACCCAGTGATTCTGCAAAGTGCGCAAGCATTTGGTGATATGCAGAGTACCCCTTTATCCGTCTTTCTCTTGTGTTAGCGCCGGATTTAAGTACTTTCTGTATTTAGGAGACAACTGGATTTGCCAGCATTTGAAATTTAGTTGCCCACTGCTTGCAGTCTTGGCACTCAGAAATAGATAACTAGGTATGTAGCAGCGCTAATCCTGATCGCCTTGTAATAGTATTTGTGGACTACACATCACCCAATTAGGGCATAATGTGTTATTTTTGTTTCTGCTAAGTTGGATTAAATATGAAAATGTGGTTGTTTTTCCCTCTCTTTGAGAATGTTTACTTTTTAATCTGCATATTTATTTTCCAGTTCAGATCCCCCGCCCCTGTTTCTGGTCCTAGTTAACGATTTTAGGTCGCAAGAACGTTTCCCTAACGTTTGTATTATGTACTTAAAAATGTTACCTTAAAAGTTCTAGGAACGTTTGTTGTGTGTGTTCTGCGAATAGATTTATGAGTGTTGTGTGGAAATATTTTAGGGATTTTTGGACCTGGTTTAAACATTATTGTTTGGTTGTAAGAATGTTATTTTGGCATTTTTTTTTGGGCATTGTGTGTTTTTTAATTATATGTGATTTGCAATGTTAAAAAAGTTCCACTGTAACATTACTGCAAGATCTTTTTTGCTAACTTTAAGAGACATTTCAGAGAACGTTAGCCAACTTTTTGAGAACGTTCCTCGTTGGCCGGGTTTGCAGCCAGATTCGTGTAAGATGCATTGAGAGAGCAGTTAGTTGTGTGTCAGTCGAGAAACAGGAAAGCAGTCTGTGACAAACAGAAGGAAAAAATAAGGTGAAACTGTGCTGAGAACAGCCAGGGGAGGGAGAAAACTGCACACACAATCGCATAATTCTCTTTTACTTTAGTTTGGCGAGATGAGCGTAGGTTTAGTGGCAGGAGGAAGACAAAGGGGTTAGATGGCTCACAAGAGGGATAAACCTGGAGAGTCATGCTGTAAATGTGTTTTACAGAACACAATGAAAAGAGAGGACAAAGCCATTGTGCCAAACTCCTTTGGAAAACGGCAAAAGCAGCTCTCCAAGGTCCAAGACCATGGAGAATCCGGATGAGCCTTCGGAAGCGGCAGAGGAGGCGAGTGTTTCCAAATGCACCTGCGAGTCGCCCAAGAAAGACGAGAAATGACCGCCGCACGCACCTTTCTGTCAGCGCGCCGCCGGTGCACAAAACTTTTTAACCGCGGCACATTTTTTGGCTTCGCCCGCCTTCTGCGGTAAACACACAAACAGCATTGTTGGTGCTGAGAATTCCTTTTGAAATAAAGTGTTTCCCTAATGATAGAGCCCTGCCAAAAGAGAGAGAGGGAGAGAGAGACAGACAAAGCCAGAAAAAAATGGAAAAACACAAAAACAGTCACAGGTGCTTGGGGGAAAGAGAAAACAGTGTGAATGGTCACTGAAGTCCCCCGGGAGGCCTTTCAGTGGAAGCCAGGGTGGTGGGTGGACTTTGTGACAAGGACGTGTGTCGCGAGCCAGGTGGAGCGGTTTAGCGAGCGCGCTTCCGCGAGCCGCATTCACATGTTAATGCAGCTGCGATGTAACTTTTATTTGTCGCAGTCTGGTGCCGAGAGCAATAATTATAGAGCACTTTTGCCAACGTCAAGACCGACAACATCAGTAGATCGCAAATTTATCATTCCCCAAATGGATGTGTGTGCGGACGGTTATGAACATAAGAGTATGTTGATGTTGATGATATATTTTAAAGCTGTTTATGAGGAAATATTTGTTCAGCCTGCAGTGCTGTTTACCACTTTTGCTTTTATGTGAGTTGTGTTATATTAACGTCAGCTGTCTGCGTATTAACGTCAACGCCGGTGCCAACTGGCGAATAGTTTAGCGTTTCCTAAAGCTAACAATTAAAATGTGCCGCGATCGCCACGATGAGTTCTGTGGACGGAGCCGTGTGGATAAATAACTGTGTGTTAAAGCTGTCATGGTATCAGATTTGGGAAATTCACAGTTACTGTGTTGTCATGGTATGTGTTGTAATATTGGTAAAAA
>JBAJNP010006412.1:0-25666 GCA_036877545.1 Yasuhikotakia modesta | reverse complement strand
GAGTGATAACATCTCTGGACCTGGCATGGTTTACTGGGACCTTTGGCCCCCCTGGTGGGTAAAAGTGAGCTTTCCCTACTCCCAAGTCATATCTGAAGCTGTTTTCATCCAGATGGCCCCTGACCCTCATGTGGCCTCAGGACCACACGCTACACTTGATTGTACAGCATATAACATAAGATTATTACTGAGACAACTGACGTTGAGGAAACTACAATTCCTGTTCATCAACAAGGTTAGAACCAGAGCCATTATTATCCTAAATATTTGCTCAAATTTACCAAATTAATTGAAAAATGTTAAATATCCAAATAGTAATAGGTGTTTGTTGTCATAATTATAAGAACTTGCACTAGTTCATTACAATGGAGCGTCCAAATATAATGTTTTCAAAATGGGAATTTTCATTTTTGAAACCTCTGTTACTTACCTAGTGATCGATTCTGTAATCAGTTTCTTTTTTTTATACTTATAAATTACAAAACCCTCACATTGGGCCTGTATATGACATTGTGTAACAAAAAACCTTTCCAGGCTTATAACATGTCATTTTTGGTTGATAATTGCTTGCTGTGCAGGTACTACCTGTGTCTGCAGCTACGAAAGGACATCAAGAGTGGCCGTCTGCCTTGCTCATTTGTGACTCTAGCCCTGTTGGGCTCTTATGCCCTGCAGTCTGAGCTGGGCGAGTATGACCCAGAGGTCCACAGCACTGACTACGCCAAGGAGCTCCAGCTTATCCCAGGACAGACCAAAGAACTCATGGAAAAAGTCATGGAGCTTCACCGCACATACAGGTAAATATTATTGTTCCTGATTGGATGTTCATGGGGATGGGATTTGTATGTTCATAAATCTTTACACATTAACACTTTTTTATACATTTGTAAAATAAAATCTAAAATAAGTAGAATAAAATTAAGGACGAGTTTTGTATTCAGAGTTTGGTGGTGATGCACATTCTTTAAATGTTTTGTAAATGTTTCAGAATATTGTTTTGTGGGATATTTTTGGTTGTCTTTTTGGCTTCTGAATTCATAATGCTTTTCTGTAGGTCTATGAGCCCTGCTCAGGCTGATATGATGTTCCTGGAGAATGCCAAAAAACTTGCAATGTATGGGGTTGACCTCCACCAGGCAAAGGTACAGTAAATTTGAAGGAGGCACACTGGGTATCAAGTAGGATTTTTACTTTTGAAACTTTTGAAAAAAATTATTTTCAGTAAATTGTTTGCCAACTTCAGGTCTACAGTATCTGAAATGTTTGCTTTTTATTTACTTTTTATTTTCTATGTGTTTTTTGTCCCTTTGTTACCATTATAGGAACAATCATTGGAGAACCCTTGAATAAATAAATTCTTAAATGTCAGAATTTAAATTAAACATAGTCCAGAATGGGTAAAGAGGGCTGTGAGTAACAGGATCGTAGTTGTAATGTTAAATAAAGAAATCACTAGTGTAATCGGACCAGCCTGAAGATGGCTGAAGCTCTGCTGCTATTTGCAGTTTAAAATGCTTGTGAATTCTTATTGGGACAGAGCTATCAGAAACTAGTTAGCCGGTTACATTAGTCATTACTAGATCCCATTAGATCTTACTAGGTAATTATCCTTTTAATAAAAAAGATTGCTTATTTTTTAAAATTACTTTTAAGTAAACTTTTATCAACTTCAAATTCTAGAAACAAGCATTAAAAGTAAATTTAATAGAATAGAATGAGGAATGTATGTATTGTTGATACTGCATATTGAGCATGTGTTGTGTAATATTTGGGCAATTTGGAGATTTTTTTTAAATACAGTTTACTAAATATCAGATAAAAAAGTGAATCAATACCAGCAAAGGGTGTGTAAATTATGTTTATTTAAAGTACATTTTTAGAATGATGTATTATTTCAAATTTGCATTTTTTGAAACAACTGTTTGCTTTAGAGTGTAGAGACTAACAAAAATTAACATGTACAGTAGACATGTTAAAATGTTTAATAAATTAAATTACATGTTTAAAGTGATAAAGAGTCATTAATCTAAATAGTGAGACAAGGAGTTTAACACAAGACAGAAATGTCCTTCAAAGCAGTAAAATGCTTGTATTTTATGTGTCCTGATAAAAGCATGGCATGTCCTGTCACTGTTTAGATTTAGTAACTGAAACCAGGTCACCAGACGCAAACCAGATCTGTTTGCGTCAACCATGGATTAAAATAAATTATGGAATTTGCTGATTTAAAATAGAAGACAGTGATGCCCCCTAATGGTGGAGTATTGTGATAACAAAATCCCTTATTGCTGATTTTAGTGTGTAAATTCACGATACCCATGGTTGCCCTTTACTGTGCACAGTCACGATTGCCCCCACTCTGCGAGTTTCTCTTGATTGTGCAGCACATATCATTAGCTTATTATGGAGACAGTTGACTTGATGTAAAAGGTAAAGTAAAAGGTGTTTGTTGTCCTAATGATGAGAAGCTGTTACGTTCTGTAGCACAATAAGTGTGAGAACACCCTAAAAGTGACTAAAAGTAATAGTGTGCATGGTCAAAACAAAAGTTGTAATCAACATTTTCCCTTTTCCTTTGGGTTTTTCTCGTAGGATCTAGACGGAGTGGATATCATGTTGGGTGTTTGCTCCAGTGGTCTGATGGTGTATAAAGACAAACTGAGGATTAATCGTTTTCCATGGCCGAAGGTTCTCAAAGTCTCCTACAAACGCAGCAGTTTCTTCATTAAGATACGGCCATCTGACGTATGTGTGCACGCTCAAACGTGTTATTAAAATGTTTCATATCACACTCTAATTTATAGAAGTTCAACATTTAGAGAGAAATCTGAATTAATGATGAGTATTGTTAATACTGAACATAGTTTGTTATTATTATTATTATTATTTTATATATATATATTATTATTATATTAATAATATATTATATATTATTATTTTTTTTATATTTTCAATTTCAATTTTTTCAGTGCAATTTAAATATTTTCCATTATCAGAAAAAATGTTTAAAATTGTATTTTAAACATAAAAATTTTATTTTTAATAAATGTTTAATTTTAATGTTAACACAATTATTTAATAAATTAATGTACAGAAGAAGCAAGAAGAATCAAATGCATGTTTCAGAGTATCTTTATAGTTTTTTATAGTATGCCATGGTTCAATGTTATATTTAATTAAAATCACCCACACAAAACCAGTTTACTGTATCAGCTTTAATTTTGCACACTTTTGCACACTTTAATATCTACAGTTGGAACATTATGAAAGCGCCATCGGCTTTAAACTGCCAAATTACAAGGCTGCCAAGAAACTGTGGAAAGTGTGTGTGGAGCATCACACATTCTTCAGGTATGAACAAAACACTAGAATGTAACTTGCAAATTCACAGAATACATAATGCCTTTTTAACTATTTTCCACCTTGCATAAATTTACAAGTCACCCCATTGACTAATCCCCACATGCTAGTAAAGTTCACACTTTTATTCATCTGAAAGTTGCTGAGAGGCAGAAATTACTGTATATGTTTAGGTATACTTACCAATGTCTGTAAACATTATAATTTTTGTAAGTAGATTTATGTTGTCTGTCTCAGATTGACATCCACAGAGGCAGCTACCACTCCCAGAAAGTTTCTGGCTCTGGGATCAAAGTTTCGCTACAGTGGACGTACTCAGGCCCAAACCCGTCAGGCTAGCTCCATGATTGACAGACCTGCCCCCCATTTCCAGCGCTCTGCCAGTAAGAGGGCATCACGCAGTTTAGATGGAGGTATATTGAAGTGTGATGTTAACAAATTCATGCACTGTTCTCTTTATTTTAGCTGTAGTCAGTTTTGATGTCCCATGGGTAATTTAACGAAACAAAAATTGTGGCTATGTTTAAGTAATATTTAAAAGAAATGTGACCTTTATCGATTGTACAAATGCTTCCACTATAAATTTAAGTGGAAGCTTTACTATAAAGTTTTTATTAACTTTATATATCATTTAATATGATCTTTTAATGTGATTGAGTTGACAAATTAATGCAGGCTGCAGGGCGGGGTTTTTGCTTAACAGAGCTCTCCCCTGCATATCTGGGTATATAAGGAAGACGGTGTGCTTCATTTCCTCAAATTTATTCCTCAGAGCTGGCAAATGGTTTCTCTGTTTGTTCCGTTGCCAATAAAAAGACAAAACAAAATGTTTTCTTCTCATGCTGCTGCACATACAGCATTTTTCAGTGGTTGTTCACCTTGTCTTGCCCTGGGTGCTGCCCTGGTCTAAAGAGGGAATTTCTGATCACAAATGAGCTTCTACAGTGCATTAGCACATTTTTAAAGATGGTTCTTTGGCCTTGTGGTACTGGAAGTGACTGTCTTGAAAGTGATTGCTTGCTCAGACAGTCTTGATTGGTGTCTGGAGTGTTTAGGTTTTGTTCACGCTCAGTCAGCTTTCATGGATGCAGCGTTTTCATGAATCATTCACTGCAAGGGCATGAATTGCAGCTGTGGGTGTTTCTACAACACCCGGATCGGTAAATACCGGGGCAATATAAAGGTATCACTGGGAAATAATCTTCTGGTTACACTGGGAGATAATTTGCTTATCCCCATGAAACCCTCAGCCTTTGGCATGCTTATTTAAACTGGTCATGTGTTCCAGTGCAGCCGCAGGTCTGCCTTAAAAAAGTGAGATGTCTGTTACATGTGGAACATGAGATCAGGATGACATATTGTCATTAATTTGGAGGGTATCCTTGACAGCTTACCTGATTATTACATCAGCTTGGGGCGGACCACAGGATAAGGCAGACACTAAAATGTGATTTTTTTTTTGGACAGCTGTGAATGTCTGGCCATAAAGGAATCCTGCGCCCTGCCTCAACACTTGCGGCTTGATGATTGGTTTGGCAGATGATTATTTAATACATTGTATTTAATACATACACACACATCTATTGACATCTATTAAAAATCCCTCTCTTTTCTAGTGGGAAATTTCCTTTTCATAACACTTGCTGGGGTTAGGACATCTTTGCAAATCTGTTAGATGGCACAATTGCACAACTATACATGTCAAAAGTCAACCTGTCAGGCCTAACAGTAAATCATCATGGTTTAAAATTTATTGTCTGATTTTAATTTAGCAGATGTAACAAAATTAATAAATAACATTAACGAAAACTGTTTTGAAGTGTTGAAACACTGCAGGGATAGCTGCCCACTACTCCGGTTGTGTGTGTTCATGACTTGCAGTGTGTGTTCACTCCTCATGAAGGATGGGTTAAATGGGTCACATTTCGTTTATGGGTAACCATACCTGACAAAAACATGTCCTTTTTTACATTTCATCAAAATACAACGCTAGTTAAAAAAACTAAAAATCCAAAGATATATCTAAATAATCTGCTGCTAAACTTCCAGCACCATTTCCTCTGTGATCACATGGACTTGCTTTCTGCCATATGAACATACTCTGTTTCATCCATCATTCTGACAGCCATGGTTTTAACCCCGGATAAAAACACCCGTCCTGTCAGCGCTCCCATCATGTCTCCCATTTCCCCGGGCGATGTGGCTCCTTCTCCAGTGGTGCCATCTGCCTCCCATACAGACCACAAAGAGACGTCCACGCCCACAGGCCACCCACGCTCCACTGAGAGAAGGAGTGAGATGAAGGCAGAAGCCCATGTGACTGACTCCAAAACACAGAGCACCAAAGCAGAGGGCACACCTGTACTAAAGGTATGACACAACACAAAATACACAATATGAATGTGAAGTTGTTGTAAAAAATATAATGATTATAATTATTCTCATAGTAATTTAAACCTTTTTGGTTTAATTTTAAGTGCCAACAGTACTAAACAAGATTTTTCTATTTGATAAATGTTAATTTAATTGATATACAGAATGCTTAAATTCACATCTAAACAATTTTAAATTTCTTTGGTACAAGAACCAAATAGTAATACATTTGCAATACTGACTCCTTCCTAACGTAATTGTGAAGCTTCACCCCCATGATCACTTGCTAGATAGGCGTTCTTAATTCATAGGCCCACAGTAGAAATTTGGCTGCAGAAGTCAGTGGACAACTTTGCAAACTTTTTGAGAATCCAAGTATTCCATCTTTTGAGTATCCAAGAATCCATCATTTAAGTTCCACACATCCTCTGTCACATGTTTGTTTAATAAAAACTTTAAATTAATTTTGTTAAAATCAGAAACATACCGTTATGCACAACATGCAATCTCAAGATGTAATTTATGTTTAAAAAAAGAACAAAGTTGTATAATCTAAAACTGACAGAACTTCCATAAACTTTAGAAACTTTAGTAGACATTGTTTTAACAGACTTCAAAGAACAGCAAAAGTTTTTATGTTGGCAACAAAGGGGCTTAGTGGGACTTAGTGTAGAGTTGGTTGCAAGGATAAGAATAAATCATCTTACACGGGTAAACATACATTTGCTGTTAACTATAAGGAACCTTACTTGTGACCTTAAATGCAAAACAGTGACAACATTCAGGTGTGTGTGAGATATCAGTGTATATATGCTGTCTCTGTGCCGCTGCAGACGGTAGCCCAGCGAGAACGGCGCCACCGTGATGCCCCGGTGGTGACAGCCACCAATGGGGAGAGAAAGAGCCAGGTTTGTGCTGAGAATTTCAGCCAATCACACAATAGCATGCACAATATTAGACTTTCTCTAGTAGGTGCCTTAACTGATGATGATACTACAGTAGTTTACAGATTATACACAACACATGTCTCACTTGCCTATGCATTAGATAAAATTTCAGCTGGCATTAGCAATAATTATTGCTAGAACCTTTTACTGAGTTAACTACTTTTCACAGCATATTTTGCTGTGAATTTAAAGCAGCTGGTGACAAAGTGATTTCAGTGAATATATGAAGATAATTTCCCCTAAGATGTCCCAACATCACACTAGTTGGGACATCAAGTTCATCACACTAAATATAAACCTAAATATAAAACTGTTTTTTGTTTTCTAATGCTAAAGTCTAAACTTTGGCACCAGTGTGCATGCCAAGGTATTTTATGTTAATACATAACTGTTTAACAGACTTCAGTAAGACTAGTCAACCTAAAATATTAATCTTAAATCTTAGTTTAGTTGTCTACATAGTGCATGCTGATGTAGTAACACACTTTAAGAACTATGTCCTTAAATCAGAGGAAGGAAGTAACTTGTATTATGGACACTTACCTGCTTCTTCACTTACCTCCTTACATCTTCATTCTCTTCGGGCGTCTGAACAGTCACCACGGGCTGACACAGGGGTGGTACGCATGAGGAAGGTCAGAGTTTATCACTGCTTGAGAAAGACGTAATTGTCATCATCATCTTAGTGCAATGTTTTACATCTGCTTTGGCTGTATTTTGCTTTTTTATGCTGTATGAGTTTGGCTGTCGGATACATTTACTGTCAGGCATAGAGTGGAGTACAGATGTAACCTTATGGCAGTTTCATTGTTATTTTTGTGTTAAGGGGAGTTTTTCAGAAGGCTTGGAATGGCGTGGGGGTGTCTAAATAATTGAAGAATGTTTATTTTTAGGTGAACCATCTATAATACACAATAGCTTCTGTTGTCATGCTGTGTCTTTTACATAGATAAGACTACTGTTTTTTAGGAGAGCCCAACTGTGCTTTTCTGCTGCAGTCTGAGTCACATTCACACAAGTTGATTTTTTTTCTGCAGTAATTCACAGCATGTCACAGATGCTGTTGATAGAGCTTGATAGAGTTTTAATTTAATTCTGAATGTTCTTTTGTAACTAAGGTTGATATAGATCTTTAGATGTGTTTCATCTTGATTTTTTTGTGATGCATTTTTCCCTCCCTGTTAAAGAACAGACAAGGTTGACCATTCATTCTGATAAAATAATGCCTTATAGCATAGTTAAACTGCAGAAAAAAGTAAGATGTCTGCAATTAGTGTACACTGCCAGCCAAACATTTTATAAATAACCTATAATAATTTCATTGTTAATTATTACCATTTTGTACATTTTAGAATAATAGTAAAGCAGCGTAGTACCAGTGTTATAATGCACTCATGGAGTGTGTGAATCCTGGTCCACACTAGCATTTTCAGGCATTTTGCAAAAGTTCCTCACCTTTACTATAATGTTTGAAAATGCTTACATCCCTGTACTGAACATGAGTGAAACATTTAGATGCTGTGTCATTTTCCTTTTCACAGCTCTCACTACAACATAAAAATGGCATTTACAATGTATCCACATTGAAAGGTTGTTTTTTTTTTACAAAAACACTGTCTCATTGTAGACGAACAAAACATAAATAGTATAAACATGGTCTTAGAAACCTAAGGCTCCTTAGAAACGGACAAAATGCATGTGAGGGCTGGGGCTTTGTGAGCCACAGAGGCCATAGACACGTTCTGCAGAAAAAATTACTGTACATATGGCCTACCTACTCTCTATTTTTACAAAAAAGTACAGACTTTACTTTTAAACATGATGTAGACACGGTGTTTTAAAAATGGTGTCATAGAGGAACTTAATTAAAACAACAACATTAAAAATTTTTTAAAAACAACATTAAAAAACAAGCATTTTCAAGAATTTCAAGGACCAGTACAAACCCTGTTATAGAAATGGTGGAATAATATAATTTCACTGGCATTCATTGGTTTGCAGGAGAGACACCTTTTTTTCAGGTTTTGAAAGTGCTATAATTTGGATAAAGTGCTTAAAACTGCTCAAATTAATCATGAGTTTCCTTATAATTTGTCAAAAATATCATAATTGCTTTTGGCTTTGGCAAAACATGTCCAGTTAACCTGGAGCCAAAAACTTGTGAAGTTATGTGCTCGTTTATCAATTTTACCAACACTAGTAATTGTGCATGATGTAGCAGTGTGCAGTTGCTGTTCTTCTTTCATCCAACCTCTCCCATGCAGGTACATCACTTACAAATACATCCAAATACTAGGCGATTTACTAGGAGTTTATCTAGGATATTGGATAAATGTCATATAAAATGTGTGATGAATTATATGAAGTTTAAAGATGCAGTTTACAGGTGTTCGATCACTCGTTTCACCTCACGCAGCTGGTCAAAAGCAATAATAATGCATAATTAAAATTAAGTACGTTAATATTAAGCAAGTTACATTTCACAATTATTGTCAGTGATTTTGTGATTTGTTTTTATATTGACTGAAACCATTTATATAGTCAAGTTAGCCAAGTCCACTTACAGACAGGTGATACATTTAGAACCATGAAATAATTAAAGTAACTGAATGAATGTGATGATGAAGCACATTTGTGTACACTGTAAAAAATTTCCTGTAGATTTTACAGCAAAAAAATCTTTTACAGCAAATAAATCTGGGTTGCCAGCGGGATACTGTAATTTTCACAGCAGCATTGCTGTAATTTAATTTACAGAATTTTCCTGTATTTTCAGATTACATATAACAACTGTATTTTTTTACAGTAAATGTAATATGTGTGTACTTGCTATAACTAGTTTTGTAAAACGTAAAATATATTTTCCTGATTTGATGACTGGCAGAATTTTAAACTTCTGCATAAACAAACATTTAACTGCATAAAGAGGATGATGATTAATACACCTGTTTTTTTCTCACCCAAAAATTTTCACACATCTCAATATTAAAGAACCAAGTACAAATTTAATTAATAAAACATTTAAAACTTTTCCTTTTTAAAAATTTAACATTAAATACTATTAAGGCACTTATTCTTTATTATTTATACCTTTTATAAAGGTACTTATTTTCACAATCATCACAATTAACAACAATAACATCACAATTAATGACAACATGGTCATAATGAACCATTACTTCACTACTTCATAAACAGACCAATGTGAACAAATGAGGCCCCAAATGAGTCCATCAATGAGTCCAGATCCAAAGAGTGACAAGAAATGTGGGAAAAAAGAAAACATAAAAAGGACAATTTATTATATATATATAAAAAAAGATACAGTCAGATGCAAACGTAGACAGACAAACAGATACATACAGAGAGGGATGATAAATACAGATATAGAAAGAGGGATTACAGAGAGAGAAACAGAGATAGAGGGATGACAGACAGAAACAGACAGAGATAGAGGGTTGACAGACAGAAACAGACAGAGATAGTGGGTTGACAGACAGAAACAGACAGAGATAGAGGGATGACAGACAGAGATAGAGGGATGACAGATTTCTGTACCACCTGTCCTGTTTTTTTTAGATGGTGCTTTACCTTTTGAACCTCTTTCAGGATTTATACCTACAAACCGCCTAAAGGATCAGGAAACAGATAATACAGACAATATGAAATTCAGATTGGTTTAAGGATTGTTATGACATAAGGCCCAATTTCAAAAACATGATTACATGCCTCAAAAGCTGCTTTCTTAAAGTGTTTCTTAAAGGGGTCATAGAATGCTATTTTTGTACAAGTTAATATGATTCTTTAGGGTCTAAATGAAAGATTTGTAATATATTTTAATTAAAAATACTCTAAAATAATATCTCTAAATTGTAAGACAACACTAATTTTACCCTGTCAAAAACAGCTCTTTTTTTAAATTACGCTGTTTTCTGCAGTTCCCATTTAAATCTTCACCAGCTCTGCTGGCCCTACCCCCTCTCCTTTGAGCCGCTCTCTGATTTTTCTCTGATTTTTATCATTATAGGATGATTGTGTACAGGCACTGCCAACACACATTTCACTACAATCAACTTGTAAAAGTGGATATAGCATTATATCACCCCTCTAACTTAGTCCAATAGACTAGATCTCCCACTAATTAAAACATCTGATTTAACTCCTCAGCTTGCTAGCATTAAATAGGAAGACATCTAAATCATTGCCCTAAAAATTTTCTCTTCTTGATCTGAGAAATATTGTGTCAAAAACCTCAACAGATGTAACACATAACATATGAACACGTGAAAGGCAAGTTCTGATATAACATATTTGCACATGTTAAATGCAGGTAATGAAGTTGAATTCAACCGTCACCTTTGAATGAATTCTAAGGTGCACACTGCCTCCTGATACTGGAGATTCAGGATGTAATAAGATGAGAACAGAGTGGCAAGGCCAGACAGGAAGCTTGGCTGAATACCCTCACACACAACCTCACCTTAAATAGTTAGCATCCAGTGCCCACTAAAATGATCAACACCACATGTGACAATAGTTATTTATCTGTACCATTTTGCCTGTAAGCTTTTTACATTTAAAATATATTTTAGTAAATAAATGGAAGAACTTAATGCACAGTCAGTGCAGACTTAATTAGACACAGACAGCAGGATGACAGATACAGACAAATAGATGATGGATAAAAAGATACAGACAGAGAGACGATAGACAGAAAAAGACAAATGAATGACAAATTGCTACAGCTACATACAACTATATACAGCTAGAGGGTTGATAGACACAGGCTAGACAAGAGGACTTCCCTAGCACAATTAGTCATGGGCTCCCAGGTATGGTGTGTGTTGCTTGAAGGTCAGCTGCTGTGGTGCACCTCTATAGAGGGGGAAACATTAACTTAGTATTAACAAATATTCATAAGGTTGTCCCTAAAACCCCTGTATAATGCCTTTAATTAAAGGTAAGTAATATGGTTTCCATTAACAGGAGCCCAGGGGAAGGCCTGTCTATGTAAATAAATATAATAACATAAAAAAAGTTGTTTTCAGCAACATGCTTACCTCTGCAAGGAGCAAAAGTCTATCTGGATCCTCTCCGAAATGTGCCAGGATGAGTTTAATCGAATGTATACACCTACACTACCACAATTACCAAAGTTAAAATGAGGCATTACAAACAAACCAACGAAAATTACCTCAAGTATCTCGCTGGTTAAGTTAGCAGCACCGTTCAGAATTTACACTGCATTTACACAACCTCCGTGAGCGGGCTGCCCGCGAAACTTTAGCACGTTTTCATTTCAGATGACTGCCTATGCAATTTTGATTTAATACTCATAAAACAATCACGGCAAAGTATCCTGATTAACACGCGGTTATCGTGAATCACAGCAGTTGTCACTAAAGCATAATTAACGCGTAATGTACTTCTTAACGTAGGAATTCTTACAGCCCATCGTCGCAATAAGGCTGCGTCATTTTTAAAATCCTGCCGCGCTTCCGAAACCCCGCACAAGGCTCATTCACGTCCCGCGGACCAATATAGACCACAAATGTAGATAGCTTCATATACTTACTACAGTTACCAAACGTAAAAGGTTATAAAACATTAAAAAAAATTACAAGTAAAATAAGCCACTTACCAGTTACAAACCACTTCTCTCGCCGCTCCCGGCTGTCGACCGTCGAAGATCACCGTTAATTTGAAATATACAGCAATATAATGTAAATTTTCCTCAAACGTCACACAACCCCAGAATGCATTGCAGTTTACAGAAATATGCTGTGTTATTAGAAAAGCAGTCCGCTGCTGTAAAATTTCGCTGTAATTTTTACAGCAATTTGTTAAAGTGTATGTAAATATGTAATTTACAACAGCTGTAAGGTGTTGAAAAACTTTTAGAACACTTTTAGGTGTACACACACTGTTGTAGTTTTTGTGCATATAAAACCACTTATCATTACACTTTCTTGCATATTTTTACCCATTTCACAATTATCCCAAATCTTGCAATCATCCCTGACCTTCTTTCTGACTGCGGCCTGTTGTGGTTCATTAGCATTTGATTTTAATTCCATTACATTCCTACACTGAATGCAATTGCAAATTCAACCCAAAAATGTACATTCATAAAAAATAATTATTGTAACAAATTTCTCTGCCTTTAAACACTGCCAACTCTATTTTTTTGTTCTTTACAGAAAAGAGCTAAGAAAATTGAGGGTGAAAGTATTTATATCAGACATAGCAATTTAATGTTGGAGGTTTGTATGGAAACTCTGGAAATACTTCATTTTTGCTGCTGCATGTCTCACTGCATGATAACCTGTTTCATCCACTGTAGCATCTTTCTTCATTCTTCTGACGCTCTCTATATTTGTGTTTTGTTTTGTAGCTTAACCCTAAAGGCTTGGCATGTACAATTTTCCTCACTAACACTAATGCAAGTACTCACTTTTATTTATTCTTTGTTTCATTTTTAGCTAAATATATATGATTGGAAGTTTTCTAGTGCTTCTTAAATTATAATCGATTATTAATGCTTTTGTTCTAATTTAAAGAAACAAAATTGCTCTAATGTAAAAAATATAGGCAGCAGTTGGTTTAAATTGCACGCACAAAAACATGCAAGAATTTTTAAAAAAATTTTTTTATCTTTTAAGATACTTTAAAATCAACATTAAACAGTGTTTACAATTCAAGATTCCATATTGTGAATTATTTTAGAGTTAAACAAGATACAGTATTTAGTCATTAGTCATTTAGTCATAGATATCTAAGTAGATCGAATGGAAGTGGAGTGCAAATGGGATTTGCATGGCAGTGTCTGCCCAGAATGTCTGAGTGTAAAAGGGGAATGACGTTTGACAGTTTCCTGCAACTAGACCTTGTAGATGTTTAGACGCTGACTGTGATGTGTAAGAAGCAGCTGGCTAAGGAGTTGCAGGGGACAGCTTTGGTGCGGAGCACACAGAGGGGGCTACCTTTGGGGTCTGTACACTGGGGTATGACCATGACTAGGCAGGATATGCTAAATTGCCTCCATCTGCTTGTATATTTTTGGTGACTGGCAGTCGAAAACATCAGTGTCATCAAGTGGGTCACCTAGAGAGCTGGGAGTGTCAAAAAAAGTGAACTTTCTTACATCTTTCATCTGAGCAAGGTTTCGCCAGCTTGTCCTGCCTGAACAACTATGACTGCACTCAGAGGAACACTCTGCACTTATCTGTGCAGGGGGGAGAGAAACTGCTGAAAAGATCAAAAGACCAAAAAGGAAATTGAAGCAGGTGAAGCTCATGGATCGGCAAAAAAAAAATCTCAATAAGTGGTGCAAACCATTTCCCTTTTATACCCAGATATCTAGGGCGGAAACTGGCAAGAAAATCCCACTACCCAATTCCAAATTGGTGCTTATTTTTAGGGCCAAAAACCAAACAAAAAATACATCCATGTAGTGTAATAAGGCTATATAATAAAGGCTGTACTTTGTACAAAATATACACTATATGCACAGTATATATTTAGATAACAACAACAGCAGATAATAACAACAAAACGCTACGCTACAAAGTAAAGGCAGTTATATTTTAAAATAAGATTGAATTAGCATCTATTGGGGAGTAGGAACTAGTTTTGGAAGTAAATACATTTTTTCATGTGGAATTTGCAAAGCTTTTCTATAAGGTTTTATATTATTATTAGCTCTCAGGCTTCTAAACTGTTTGCCTATAAGAATATTCTGAAAGCAGTCTACTGATCAGCATCATGTAGTTTTATTTATGGATTTACTCTATATTAGATTATATTAAATAAGTATTACGTATCATAAAGATTTTCCATTCTGTCAAGGTCATATACTTTCTTAGTCACTACAAAAGCCAGAATCTTGTCAACATTGTCTCAAAAGGTCACTATGAGTCCCATTCATGAAGAGTCCTGTCATGGCAACCAAGATAATTTCGTGACATTAACCCCTTAAGTCAATCCATAACCTCTTATCTGAACCCATGACCTGTGTATCTAACAAGCGATGAAATTTAAAGAGATAGTTCATCCTAAAATGAAAATTTTGCCATTAATTACTCATCCTCTTGTGAATTCAGACACCTAAGACCTTTGTTCATCTCAGAACACAAAAGATATTTTTAATAAAATCTAAGAGCATTCTGTTTTTCACCCATAAACAGGAATGCAAATACCACTTTCAAGGCCCAAAAAGGTGATAAAGAAATTGTTAAAATAGTTCATGTAATTACTGTGGTTCAATGTTAAATAAACCTTAATTTCTGGGGGGTCAGAAAGAGCAGGGATTCTATTAAAAAAAATGTAGTTTGTGTTCTGAAGAATGAAGGTTATTTGGGTGTGAAACATAATGGTGAGCAATTAC
This sequence comes from Yasuhikotakia modesta, assembly GCA_036877545.1. NCBI lineage: Eukaryota > Metazoa > Chordata > Actinopteri > Cypriniformes > Botiidae > Yasuhikotakia > Yasuhikotakia modesta. The sequence goes on along the minus strand of JBAJNP010006412.1, from coordinate 10,600 downwards.
TGAAATAATTTTCACTTCTTGGTAAACTATCCCTTTAAAACACTGAATGTCCATCTTCATCACATTTATTGTTGTTTGAAATGTTGAAATAAAATGTTACCAATGCTAAACTGGGTGAAACACTCACATGATTAGCAAAGTCATACAATCAACCTACAGATAAAAATTAACCTTGTGTCATTCCAAACTTTTTATTTTTGTGGACACAAAAATGAATATTTTGACATATCTTTAAGTGGTTTTTATACCATACAATATTTTCAATTACTCCAAAACCATTGTGTGGTTACCAGCATACTTCTGGTAATATCTATTTGGTGTTCCTTAGAAGCCAGTCAATACAGGTTTGCAATGACAAATGGGTGAATAAATAATGGAAGAATTGTAATTTTGGGTGGAACAATATTTTAAATTTATGATAATCCTTAATGGTGGAAAAAGAAATGAGCTTTGTTACAAACCCTTGTAAACCTAATTGCTGTCTTTCTACATAGGCAACATCCTTTTAAAATTAATATTTTATATGACAGTGCCATAATTGAACTTCATTAATAACAGATTTGTATTGTAAGGCAGCATGATTGTGATGCCTACTTTTCGGAACAGACATTGCCTTCGAAGCATGATGCCTTAAATTGTTGTTCTGGTAGGCTGTACTAGACTTTGAAACAGAGCTTGTATTTCTTTAACTGTACCAACTATACTGTAATGCATTTCATTTGCTAAGTGCTGTCAATTTGCCACCTAGCTGTTTCACTCTGCTAATCTGCAATTAAAAATATGACATAATGCAGCAGGTATATGGCTTGAACTTTGCATGAAAGCATTGGCAAGATTTATGGCTTCATTTAGCAGTAAAAGAAATGTGCAGTTTAGCCATGTGTGATTTTGAGTGCCAGCTGTTTTCAACTGAACTCAGTTAAAGAATGAAGGCTGTTTTTCATGGGAGTGTTTCTTTCTGCCTGAACTCTGCATTTGCTCTGTGGGCCACTAATATAGAGATCAGCTCTCTATTGTACCTCCACAATCTCATCCGCATGTTGCTGTCTGCAGGTGTTCATATTGACACTGATTCTGATGAATACAGATTGTCTGGGATCTCTCTCACTGACAGTCTCATTATTCTCATTATTATCATTTTGGTCTGTGTGTACACATATAGACCATTTGTTTTGGCCACTCACAAACTGGGTCTGAGATAAATATTAATAGCACCACAGTGTCTAAGTGTGGCTGACCACCTCCAACAATGAAACCGGCCACATGGACAAAATAAGAGGAGAACATGCATCTAGAAAATAGTCTAATGTAGAACGGAGTGATCTGTATGTCAGTTGCCCATGGCAAATCTGTACAATGACTGTATTTGTTTCTCATGATATCTGTTTGTCTGCAATCTGGTGTGACTTGGGATGGGAATTCTAGAAAGTCACCGATTCTAGACCACCTAAGGAATTCAGTTCTTTTATTTTATTCCATTAAAACATTTTATTTGGTTTTTAAACATACCCACCCAAACATTAATTGTAACTATATACAAAGAACAGTGCTATTTAGATTAGCTGATTTTTAGATTAGCTGATTTTGTTTTACTTTAAAAAATTTTAGGCTAAAGAATGGCTGAAGAAAAAACACTAATGGTTGTTTATCAGACTGCACTGGACACAAATGGAAGCATACAGGAAACCCTGTCATAATGTTTCAGCACAGTATTCTGTTCACATAAATGAAAGAATGCAGGTGACCAAGAATCAGTAATGATACAAGATGTCAAGGCGATAATTCTATTTCAGTGTATTACAAAAATAAAGAAATAAAAACAAACGATTAATAATTCCCAACCCTAGATGTGACACCCTAGAGGTAGCTTTTGCAGTGATTGAGCTAATGAATGAGTGTTAGTTCATCAAGCTAATGAGATCTCTTCACTTCATTTCCTCCAATTCTCAATTTTACTAATCTTACAATCTGCCTATTTTTCTCTTTTTATTTTTTGTTTTTTTCTTGTCGGTTCTTTTTCTATTAATTATGCTCAATTTCTTTTTTGCCTTTCCTCATGTCTTTTTTGTTTTTTACCTTTTCTATATATTTCTTCTACTTGGATCTTTTTCTTTCTTTCTTTGTCTGTCTTTCTCTCTAAGGATGTGGATAAGACGCAGACAGAGATCATGCGGCATCACACCAGTATTAGTGAGCTCAAGCGGAGCTTTATGGAGTCGGTTCCTGAACCTCGGCCCAGCGAGTGGGACAAACGTTTGTCCACCCACTCACCGTTCCGCACTGCCAGCATCAATGGCCAGTTGCAGCCTGATGTGAGTACTAAGATTTCTCATTACAATGTAATTCAAATGCATTTTATTTATATAGCACTTTCTACACTGTTGCATTGTTACAAGACAGCTTTCCACACTGTTGCATTGTTACAAGGCAGCTTTCCATGTAATAAAAATAAAATCACAAGAAAAATATCAAGCATGTACAACACAGACTACATGGTATTATTGCAAATTGATATTGCTAATTATAAGATGTATATTAATACAATTAATTATGCAATTTGGGGGGGGGGGTGCAGACAACTGAGAAATAAATAAAAAAAACTGTTAGTAATATAGGACTGCCATTTATTTGGTGATGTATCTTTACTGCTTAAATACTGTAGAAAATGAAAAATTGACTGTTAAATTATGCAATAAATGACTACAACACATTTGTACCATTTAAATAAGTTGACATGCATTAGAAATACCTGGCATTGCATGTTAAAGCTCATAGGTAATGTATTTAAATTGTTTACATATAGATATTCATACAATATTAAGCACAATATGCCTTTTTAGCTTGCATGGAGATGGTGTTTAGAAAGAAGATACAATTGAATGGGAGTATTAGGAATTTGCAATAATACCATTAAATATCTGAACGATGCATAATGGAAAAACATGAAATCTTTGGGACTGTAGTTAGAACACTATCCTAAAAACAACAGTAACAATTTACAAAAAAAGGCATGCTAAATGTCAGCAGTCTCCTAGTAAGCAAGCAAGCAAGCAAGCAAATAGGGTGACACTTGTCACTATGCATGAGTGTGCTTAAATATTGCTGTTATGCTGATTTGAAGCTGACTTTGGACATTCATATTTGTCAGATAAGCTTAGCTTGTAGTTTTGTACCACACAACATCTCAAATTTAAGATTGCTAACATGTACAACCTTGCTATTTTTCACGTCCTCCAGTTTATCTTGTTCCTGAAATTGTCTCCTATTGAACATTAAAAAGTTGTTAACAGTTAACAGTCCATTCATATCTAGGTTAACCAGGAAAGATGTGTTTAGAAGGCAATAGTTTAATATATACACCTCTGAAGAAAAACAGATAATTGTTTACATTTCTATAAGTTCTATGTTTGTGCCAAATCTTTGAAGACAGTTTAAGTTTTGTTTGAAGCACAGGCCTCAAAAAACAGGCAGTGTAGATATTAAGTTTTTGCGTTCACACCAGATGCATTTTGTGTGAATAAGTCACGTTTTTTACATGTAGTTGGCAGCTTGAACATTTTGAGTTCGCTTATGAAATTCGCTTTGTTTGTCCGGGAAATTCACTTCACACCAGACGCAAATTCATGTCATGAGGAGGGTTCTGTTGGGCGGCTTCAGTCTCCAATCACTATTCTCCATCGTAATCATGTCACTACTAGAGCAAGCTCCTGATTGATTAACGTGGCACAAATATTTGCAGAATGTCTGTTAGTGTCTTTGCATTGACTTAACATGTAAATCACTTGCGCTTAATGCTTAATTTGCGTTTATTTGTGTGAACTCACCTTTAGGGTGAAAACCCTTATTTAGCAGTATAAAGACACCCTATCATGGTGTAGTTGACACAGTAGAGGAGAGCACTGTGTGTCATCATTAGTGATTCATTTATATGTTCCCATTATTGCTGAAAACTATCATCATAGTACTTGGGTGATCGTGTGTGTTCTGAAATGAATGCACAAAGGGCCTAAAAACACTATTTAAGCAGCTGAAAATGTGAGTGAAACCCAACAGCAACTGGTGAGAGGTCACCGCTTGTTCTTAAATCATAGATCATACACTTTGGATGGCAGCTTTGTCCATCACTTGTGATTGATTACACTAAGCGGTCCACATTTTTTTAATGCTTAAGAATGTGAGCATTTTGACGTTTAAGTGTGGGTGATGACATTTTGTGAAACACTTGAATTTTACAAAAAATGTTACAGTGTATTGTAAGTGTCAGAGCATGTAGAAATAGCCTATGTGGGTGATTACATTGTATACCAGACAAAGGCAAAATTAAAAAGGCTTTCAAAAACGTATGCCATTTGCAAATTTAATAATAAATTAAATAAATTATAATTAAATTATAAAATTATAAAATGGATATACTATTTTAAATTATAAAATTGATATTCTAAGAAGTTACGCAAATATTCCCACATCAAAGATTTTTTAAGATTTGTTTTTGGAATAAATTGCACAAAAGCGAGAAAGGTCTGTTCTTAATATTAAAATCATTTAGAATGCATTATATGACTGGCTAGGACAAATAAATCTGATTTTTAACTTCTTTTTGTATGCCATAATTTAAAAATATAATTAATTTGTGTGTTTACATGTACTGTGTGTATATAGGTGAAGACACCCTCTGTCCTACCTATACACAGAGTAGTGGGGGGTGTATCAGAGGTAAACATACTTTTTTTGGTTCTTTTTGGCTGGCCTGTGATGCAACACCCAAGAAAAAAATTGTGTTTCTTTCTAAAGATAAAGAACAACACAAGCTCAAATGGCCGCTGGATGCTATGGCCATGGCCCAGTCAGAGTAGAAGTCCACTCTCTCTCTGAAATCTGCTCACTGCCTGCAGCTTTATTTAATCCTCTGTCCACACCTTCTTCTAATGCCCTGCCCCTTTACTGCTGCTGCTGAATGGCTACTGCCAGCTTTCTTCTGCTTTGATCCGCCAATCGCATGGCTAGATTTCACTGCATAACCAAGCTGCATGAAGCTAACAATAAATGTAGATTGGAAAGCCAACAATAAGAAACTGACGCCTCCCCCTCTTCATGTCATTGTTTTTCTCCCTTTTATCCTTGTGTTTCTGTTCTTCACTGGTTGTCCAACTGTTCCCTCCCCTTCTTTATTCTTCTTGTCCTTAAGTCTTGTCCTGGCTCTTTCTTCAACCTCATCTAAATCTCCACTCAAATACTCTTCCTCACAAGCAGGAGTTTCCAGAATTGCCCTTAAAGTGACTTGCCCCCTTGTCCCTTGCCCTCCCTCTGCAGAGGCCAATTACATCATGTATCAGTCCCAAACTTAAGCAAACAAAACCACCACATCATAAATTTCACATATGTCCTTCAAAGAATCTACTGAATGCCTGCCTGACATTATGAAGATATCACACTTTCCAGTGTTTTCAAAAGCACATGTAGTATACAGTATGAAACTGCACTAAACTACACCAAGAATGGGAATCATTGGAAATATAATAATTCTGGTTCCTTCAGTGTTTCATTAATAATTATTTATTAGTACTTCCCAATAATAACTATATCCTAAACAAAAATATTAACTTTATTTTATTATTACAATTAATCTGAACACTTTCAAATTTTGAGATGTTATGGGAATGAGATGTTGTGAATATGTTTTTTAATGTGCGCCTTGACAGTAAATCATCCCCAGACATTTTCAGTCCCATTGGTGCTTTGTTGAATTGTGATCTCATGCTAATTTGCTCTGTTAAGTAAATCTGGCCCATTAGGTTTTATAAGTCTTTAGGGCATATAAACAGTTTTTCAACTTTGACATAACACAAGTAATGATGTTACATTCAGTCAAACAACACTCTCACATTCTTAGCAGGTGAACACAATACCTCATGTGTAAAACGTTATATGTCCAGCTCATAAGGGTCATTAATTTTTGAAGGAAACATGGCATGTTTGTGGCATGTAATTAGTGATGACAGCACAATAGAAAATTATTTTTTACTTTATTCCTTACTCCTTTTAGGATTTTACATAGTGCTCTGACCCCCAAACCCTGCTGAGTTTTATGGTGGGTTTTTTTTTGTTAGTGACAGACTGCCAAAATGTTTTGCTGCCAGATTTGATTGTCAGTTAGGTGTTCAGCATACCACCAATGCCATAAAAGCTTTAACTGGTTTGGGCAGCTACATCCACTCTTTTGTCCTCTCTGCTCAGATCCTGAGGCTTGATACTTTAAATATATCCAGAATCCTCTACAACCACTTATACACATCTGTAGCCTCATCAAGATCGCTTGTCCCCCTTGTCTCCACTTTCCAACCCCCCTCCACATGTCTGTTCATTTTTTTCTGTCTCTCTTGATGTCTTGTTGCCCCACACAGAGGTGGAAGCGTGTGGCAGGCACACAAAGGATAATGCAGGTAAGGGTCTTTGCCATGGGGATTGCTGCTTCGTGGCACATGGAGGAGGATCAACATGGTCATAGTAATGAAGACAAAGTTGTCGTGGCTCAGAAACATGCCTACCAAGTATGCTTAGCGGTGTCCACAGAAGGACAGAGGAGGATCATCAGAGTCTGCCAGCTGTACTTGATGGTTCTACATTGCACTTATATCTCTGTCCTGCTGAACAGCCTGCTAATGGTGGCACATACATTTGGTGGCTTGTCTTAATTGATAGACAGTAAAAAGACTCCAGGAAAACATTATCACCTCCCAGACTAAAATGAATTTGGATTTAAAGATCAGAACAAGGCGAAGGAGGAAGTGTGGACCTTAGCTTTCTGGGGGGTTTTTTGCTCCTCTTGGATTCTTATGGATTTTACCCTGTTTCACAAAGCTGCTTGACTGCCACTTTAGAATTTCCCATGATTTTTATACAGTGTGACACAAAAACCCAGGACACAAGAGCACTGTGCTACGTAACTGGATTCAAGGTTGAACATTTTTTATTTCTTTAGGCTAATGCTTAGAGCTAATGCAATCACTTGTTTTTTTTTCTTTCTGTTGTCACTGCCTAAAACTGTCAGATTTATTTTAAATTATTACAGTTCTTGTAAGGTGAGTTGAGGCTAGTGTTTCTCTTTTAACTGTTCCTAGTCTTCTAGTCTTTGTAATTTTCTGCAATTAATTAAAGTAGTATGCTACCTTCAACTATAGACTCAACTCCTCTCAAACATATAAATAATTTTAGATTCAGTCACAGACAATAGCTTCTTTACAAAAGCTTTGTCTTTACTGGCAAAATTAAATTATCATTAAAAGATTCTGTATAAACAAGACAGAATATAGAATATAAACTTTTCAAAACTACCAATTAATTGTCTCTGGCAATTAAGATATGAAAAGTTGTAACATTACCAGTTAATTATCGCTATGCTGTTGTTTGTAAAAAAAAGAAACTAAGAACCTGGTAAACTGGTATATCCACTTAAAAGGTCATAATATTCTGACACAGTTGATGAGTTTCATAGCTTACATAGCTTCCCAGCCCTAGGCTCGTCCTCCTGCAGGATCACACATGCAGGATGCATTGCGTCTTCACACTTCTTCAACCCTGGTAGGTTCAACCTCCAGGGTTGAACAGGGAAGCAGTGGTAGAGAAGCATGTCCTACCATCCCATACCTGCATCACTAACCTGTAACAGCTTGTGGCACTTAGGTAACTGATTGAAAGGGAATGTCTTGGTTATGTATCACCCTTATGCCTTGAAGGAAGGAATAGAGATAAGTCTTGTGGGTCCTTCCTGGCCCATTTCCGGATAGGCGTAGCTCAGCCCACAACTCCTTTCCAAATGCTCATTGGCTCTTTTCTCTCAGGCCAATATTTTTTTTAGTTTTAGTTTTTCCTACTACTCTAAGGTGACTGAGCTCGTAAGCAAGACCCATTTTTCTGTATGGTGATGTGTAGAGTCACTCTTGAGAACCCATATGTCTTGATGTTATGTCTCTGTTCCCTCAGAAAACGAGGGTTTCAGACGTAACCCAGACTTTTAGTTTTAAGTCTTCTAAAATGTGATTCAGTTAAGTGCAACAGTTTTTGGCACTGAAATGAAGACTAAGAATATAAACCAAGTACAATTATATACAATGTCAAACCCCTTCATATTTTCAAACAACACCAGTTTTTGGTACTCCTTGATGGATGGTTTCCTACTGGTAATAAAATACAATGCTGTTTTTTTTCCAACAGCAACATTTGTGTATTTGCAGGAAAAAACGTTTTGGTATTTTTATGGTAGTTTTCCAGGATTTTTTTGTGAAGGATGCTATTGTGCTAACCAGTCACAACATAGCAAAACCAGTTTTTTTATCACACTGAAAGTAATTTTTTTTGTGTCTTCGAAAAAAGCTTTAAACTCATCTTTGAACTTTATTGTGAATGTCTGGCATGTAAAGTCTAATTGTCAGTGATGATGTTTTATAGTATTTCCATACTGTATTTTGATTAGTTGTTTCTTTCTTGCAACTAATTATTCACTTTAGTTGTCTGTAGCTGTGTTTACACTGCAAAGTCTTCTATGCATGTTGATTCTCAAACACAGTTGAAATCTAGGAATGAGCATTATATATTTATATCTTATTTATATATTATGTTGGATTTTCAGTAAATTTTTAGATTATTTACAGTGTTCAACATTATCATGCTGTGACTACTAAGTTTTTTGGACATATGGTGCAGTCTGCTGATGTAAATATATTGTCCATTGCAAAATGATGTACCATGAATGAAATGGTTTCTGTAAAAACTGAAGAAAAATTGAATGTACATTACTTCAAGTAGCTTAGATTACCTTTAAGGGAAACACCTTTGCACTTTGATATGGATCTAGGCAGATGCCATATTTAATAGAACACAAATGAAATTGAGTCGGGTGGGGTAGCTTAGCACCTTGCACTTTACATCATATGTAACATTTGATTTTCACAACACAAGTTTTTTGTTCCCTCAAAGTTATTTAAATTGTTTACATTTTTCACAATTTACTGGCTGAACTATAAACACTAAGATGAAACTAACGTTCCTTACACCACCAACCTGTTTTCATTTGCATCAAATTTAATATGGCATGAACTCTGACTGATGATCTATTCCTTGATAATGACAATCCAAGGTACAATCAATAAAATTTTAAATAAGACATTGTTAAAGTAATTTCTACAACATTTAGAATAGTAATATAGTAGAGGGCAATTTTGTTGAATAGTTTACTAGATTAAGTTAAAGATTAGTCTATTACTTTTGCATTACATTCAGATATTTTTAATTTTCTCTGATGGCTTACAGTATACATGTTTTGCCCAGTTTCTCTAAAAGTTATTCATTATCGTGGGCTCTAAACGCTTGTTTTGTGTTTTTTTTTAAACAAGTCTTTATACAGTCCTTAAAATAGACTGGATAATCCATAAAAAATTAATAATGTATCTATTTCTTTTAGGCTCTTCTTTTGCTTGACTTTTTATCATTTACTCTTTTATCAGATGTCTGATCTAGGAAACGTCAGATGATACAAATACATTTTACGTGAAGCTAATAAAAATGGACAGAATGGAAAGTAATTGTCACAGACAAAATTTTTCCAGAATCAATGTTGTTAAATTGGTAACCCAGTACCTATTTCTGAATCATCATCAATCATTGTCTTTACAAATAACTTCTGGTTTTATTCGTTCTTCTCCTTTCTTAAACAAATATTCAGAGACAATTTTCTGCTTTTGGCCTCTTTTAGATAGCTTGGCCTCTTTTCATGAAAGTAAAATTGCAGACCTTCTGATGTCAGCTGTCACAGTGAGCTAAAAGTGCCACATGATGGGACCCGGGAGTCATTGCTTGGCTCATTATAAAAGAGTCTTATAATACACACACCCTTCAGTTTATAATGTTTCAGAGTACTCACACTTCCTAGATGTATTTATGCATATAGGTATATGTATCTTTCTAATGGATTATTCCATATTATCAGTATTGTTGCACTTGGAGGGCAGACAATATAGTTTTAACATAACATTCTTGTTTTGAGTTGTGTAGTTTAGAATCAGTTAAGCTGTGGTGGCCATTTGTTTACTTATGTTTAAGAAATCAAATCGGCTTTAATTATTTTACCCCAAGTTTTTTACCTCTTTGCTCAGCAGAAAAAAAATATATTTAAAGGGAGTGCTAAAATTTATTTGAAGATTATATTTGAGAAAAGGGGAGTGCTAAAATATATTTAAAAATATATTTAAAGATTTGAAGCGCTCTAATTTGAGATTACAGCTCTACTATTTTGTGATTGGCTTTATTACTGGCTATCCACAAGTCTTACTAGACGAAGTACAGGGAGTGCAGAATTATTAGGCAAATGAGTATTTTGACCACATCATCCTCTTTATGCATGTTGTCTTACTCTAAGCTGTGTAGGCTCGAAAGCCTACTACCAATTAAGCATATTAGGTGATGTGCATCTCAGTAATGAGAAGGGGTGTGGTTTAATGACATGAACACCCTATATCAGGTGTGCATAATTATTAGGCAACTTCCTTTCCTTTGGCAAAATGGGTCAAAAGGACTTGACAGGCTCCGAAAAGTCAAAAATAGTGAG
>JBAJNP010006411.1:0-25670 GCA_036877545.1 Yasuhikotakia modesta | reverse complement strand
TGGTGCCATCATGTCAACATTTATTGATGAAATTACAATCAATTAAATAAATGGCTTAAATTTTGAATACAAAATAGATTAATATAAGATTAACAAGCACAGATATGAAGCTCAGAGATGAATAAAGAAAGTACTATCTTTGCAGCAACGAGGCTTAAAAGTTGCATATTTTTATTTAAAGCAAGAGGCCTCGTGTGATTCCACAGTCAAAACTAATCAGCTATGTCCCCACACTGCTCCCTTTTTACCACAGTCCTCAGCCTGTGAAAACATATTTCCATTTTAACGCCTGAAGATGATCAAAGCATCGGCTTAATATAATCAGCTCAAACCCCATTTACCACAAGCCCCACCACTGCGTCTGAGGAGCGCTTCTCTCCCCTGGCCTATCTATTCGGAAACAGGTGGTATAATAGTAAATTAATTAGACGGAGACGATGCACCTTGTTCTTTGTGGGGGCCAGCCCCTTGTGGGTCACAGCATTCAGGAAAATGCCATATGGGTTTGAATTTCCCTCTGGGACAGGAAGGGGGGTTGACTGTGGCACTTTTTACATCACAATTAACCCTATTAGCTTTGCGCTCACTATGTAGTTACATTACTTTTTCAGCCATCCACAGAGGTAAACACACCTCACTCATCTTCTGCAAATGTTTGCAGGTTAGAAGGTTGGAAGCAATCAGGGTCATAAGTGACACTTTATTGTAACGTCTGACATTTGATACTGGATCATTTATTCCCAGAGCATTTATTCCCAGATCAGTCATAGTGAAGAAATAATTGTCCAGGCAGTAGATAATTCAGTACATGAGCAGCAGGTGATGTAAGATGAAGAAGCACTTAGCACTGTTAAATACAATTGCACTTTTCTGACTGCACCAGTGTATTTAAGAAGCTCTGGCAAGACAGAAGCTTGAGAGGGTTTATTGTGGTAATTCTGCTGAAGGATTCAGCCACGTCTTGTGTCATTCTGGGAGTTCCTGTGTTTGCAATCCAGATTAAGTGATTAATCAGCAGATCAGATCTGCGGAAAGAGGACGGATAGGATTGTGGTCCTCTGAGATTCCAGGATCATTCTCTGCACAAACATTGGGATTTGATGGTAGAGAGCATTAAACCCCGAGCAGATGGTGGAGGTTGTTCAGTTAAGACAGTGACTGATCTGGGCAAACAGATACTCTCCCATCAGATTGAAAGCACCTTGGGGACTGCAGTCAAGTGCTGGACTAACCTCTGATGCTGAAAACAAATAAAAGCAAATTATCAACAGAGCCTCTCTCTAAACCACCGGGGAAAGGAAAGGCTCAGCCCACTATAATACCACCAATAATGTGGGCATGGCTGAGAGGGAAAATTACCCCTTTCAGAATCAGGAGGTGGTGAGGGGGGGCTGTGGATCCAGGGGTTCTAGAAATCTGGACCAAGGTATTTCAGCAGGATGTCTCTAACCTTATTGCAAAGTAGTTTTGGTCATGGCCATATCCCATACACTACAGATCTGAACATTAGTTTAGAATTTACATATTAAAAGATAAAAGGTTCTGTGTAGCTGTATTTTTTTACAGCTAACACATATATTTAAAAATTACAAACTGAACAATTTGCAAAACAATTAGTTAATAAATTATTTAAACAATCCATTGTCCTTCTTCATCGTCTTTACAGTAACTAACATAACAATAATCATGTGTCATATAATGAATTATTTATAATAAGGCAACATATTTGTACATGTGCATGTTACTACATGTCTAGTGATAACATTCTTGAAAATAATCAGTTTTAGTGCCTAAAAGTTTTAGATGTTTATAGCAGTAATGGATGTGGTGTGGTCATTAATAAGATAACAAACAACACGAAGTAGTAACACATGATGGTACAACATCCTGATCATTCAATATTGTAATTTTGTATCTAAATTTATTATTATTAATTAAAAAATTATAAAATATGTAATATAAATACAGTAACATCCTGTTTTGTTTAATATTTTAGGGTCTGTGATAGTAACCAATATATAATAAACCAATAAACCATAATAAACCAATAAGGTTTCAAATTTCCTATTTTTTCTATTACTTTTCTATTAAGAACCAATATTTTGACTTTTTTTTATTAAAAAGTCATCAGTTATCAGCATATTATTATTTAATTCATTTTCAGCCAGCTGTTTTCGTCTGATACACTCAACATTATATGTAGAATAAGAAGGAACTAATAATGTTAAGAAGATTTAGGGCTGAGGTACTTCACCCAGCCTTGTTTTCAGATTTTACAATTTTTCATTAATCAGAAAGTAAATCTTGTTCACATAGATATTAAAAGCACTAGTTTTTATTTATAATCTATTCTTTTTATGAGGCACACATTAATTGGAGAAAATGATAGCCCTCCACTAATATGTCGTTGAAATGCATGGTGCCAGAATTTTTTTTTTCTAATTGAATCAAATATAATTTGCAAATATCATCACTGCAGTTGGCCTCTTTCAGAGAAATAATACAGATCAGCTTTTGTGTTCCAATACTACGAGCGACCAGATTCTGGGCAAAAACTTGAGAGGGCGAGCAATGTCTCTTATTATTTATTATTATTAAATATTTCAAGATTTAAGAGGAAAGTTAACCATTTCAAAAGCTGCATTGTAATAAAAAGCCAGGCTTTTAGCTCTAATATTCTAATAATATTACTGTTTTAACCCTATAAGTTGTACTGTAGCACCAGGGGATTACAGTAGCCATGCAGTAACAGATATTATTGCACCCCCCCACCCCCCACAACATGCAAAAAACAAAATGCTCAAAATAAAGAATAAAAAACATATCAACAAAAAAATAAAAAAGGATATAATTACCAGTATTCCAAATATTTCATTTTTAATGTCTTTAAAATGCCAATCATGCAAGAATGTGAATGGAAGGGTACATTGCTGTTAAAATACCATGCTGTCAAAGGCAAAATGTGTGTATGTTTCTGAAAAAAAAGCAGCTGAACAGCAGCAGGGAGTGAGCATTCACTACCACGAAACAGAGTGCAGGGCTAAAAGGGGCTGATTCCATGCCCAGATAAGAGATAGAAATTGCCACTGGAGAAAATTAGGGTTGTTCAGCAGCTCTCTGATAAGCACCTCTTTGCTTTTGGTCATAGTGGCTTCTCACACTTTATAAACCATTATTTAATTACACTGACAAAGGCTGATTGTCAATGGTGCCGTGAGGTAGACGGGCCCCGGGTGCGAGAGCAAGAGACTGCTCGCAAGGGCCGAGAGCACAAAGAGGAAAAATGTATGTGTCCTTGGCATTTCAATCCCCATCCCTAATGCGTTACAGTTCAATTACATTAGACACTTCTGCATGAGAAAAAAACAAATTCAAGACAAAAGTGTTTTAGAGCAAAAGAAAGAAAGAAAACATTTGCAAAGATGAATGAGCTGTTTTTGTGCGGTTAAGTTGGATGTATTTTTAAAAAACAATTTATGGAAATGGAAGGGATTTTATGGTTTGAGAAGGTTTAAGAAATTTAAGTTTAAAAGTTTAAAAATCAGTTATAAATAATTTGATTAATTCCTTATTGTCATAATTGTTATTAATGTTTTATTAATTCTGTAATTGGTTTGTAATTACATTATCTTTATTAATATACTTAAACTATGGGCTATAAAAATCTATAAAATATATTAAATCTACCCTAATTAAGACATTATAAAATTTTATAGTAAAATTTGACAGCATTTCACATCACATTTAAAGCACTACTAATTTTTTTCCATAGTAATCATTTTATACCTATCTCCTATTAGGGTTATCAATAGATCAATTGCAGATAGGTTCTGATGCTCTTACACTGAATAATATCTATGGTAATTATTCCACAGATAGAAGGTAAGACATACATCATCCATTATTGATAAATCAAACTGCAACATCTGAGACCTACAGGATGAGTTTTACTGCAGGCTAGTGTTTTGTTGCCATCTATTGGAGTAAAAGCTCATCTTATCTACACCACAGATGAACAAGTGAGTCCTGTGACAAGCAGAATTACTGATGTAAACAGACAGTTTGTTATGCATTTATGTGTTAATGTAGATCACAATACTGTACTTTAGATTTGTACAATCCAACTGGCTTAATTTATACACAATACAAATATGAACATAATGTTGTAAATATGAACATAATGTTGAGCAACTTTGTAAGTAAGATACAAGAAAAAATACAAGGTAAAAATTTTAAAGTTTAAAAAGTTCAAATTCAATTCCAAACATAAAGAACCCAAGGCATAATTTCAATATCATTGAGCATTACATATTTGTGAGCAAATACAGCCTGGACAACTAGCTGTAATAACACATTCATCTACATTACCTCTGTTTCATATTTAACTGTAACTCGACACGTTGCTTGCTATTTGATAGTTCTTACATTCAATTATACCGTAGGGGGCGCAGCCTCAATAATAATATACATACGGCCAATTACACTGCTTCATTAAGTTCAAGTTCAAGTTTATTTATAAAGCGCTTTTCACAATGGTACATTGTTACAAAGCAGCTGTACAAATGACAGTGAACCCAATGACATTATACAGGAATGTGAAAATTAATGTTTTACGTAACTGGCATACTTGGGTAACTGTAAAAATTGAATTACTCTACAGTATTAAAGACAGTAGTTTATGTGAAATATCAATGCTAATGTCAGCAGACTCCCTGCAAGCAAGCCAACAGGGCGACAGTGGCAAGGAACCAAAACTCCAGAGATTGATAAATGGAGAAAAAATCTTGTGAGAACCCAGACTTGACAGGGAGGGCCAGTTCTCCTCTGGCACGCTAGAGCTGCAGTCAGTTTTCATGACTTAAGACAGGCAAAACGACAATTAGAGGTTACATTAGCGACTTGCATAGTGTATGGGACAATTTAAATAAAGGAGTCGAGCATCATGAGAAAGGATTTATGAAGTGTTTCTGATAGCAGCTCTAGCAACAACCTGCTGTTACAAAAAGCAATTTAGGCTGGTTATATGGATGAGACTATGAGGACAGCATGAATATGATTAATTTGAGACCAAGTATATGGTCAGTTTGAAAGATAATAAATAGCAAGGCAGAGATTTATCTTTATTCTTATTGAGAAGGACTCTGCTGGGACAGTAGATGAATTGTTGATTGAGATTTTCACACCAGCGCTTTACGACTCTATGGAGGGGGCCTAGGTCTCTTGAATATCCACTAGTAGCTGGATCCAGTTAGAGGCAGGCTGATCTAAAACTACCCAGGGAGGAAGCCCAAAAATAACAGACAATAGTTATTGTAGCTGCTGTACATAATTGTTTAAGCAAGAAATCAAATACTATATAGGCAGAAGTAGAAATAATTACAAAGTGTTGTGTAATATTAATTTTGAACTGTAGGAGCGTGTCTGAACCCCGAACAGCATCCGGGATGCTATTCCACAGATGTGGAGCTAAATATGAAAAAGCTCTACCACCTTTTGAAGATTTATTAATTCTAGGGACAACCAGAAGTAGAATAGGAGTTATATGATCATATTTTTTGTTCCTTGTAAGGACTCTTGCTGCTACATTTTGGACTAATTGTAGTCGGTTTATTAACGAGGCAGAGCAACCACCTAATAATGCATTACAATAATCTAATCTGGAGGTCATGAAGGTCTGGACAAGCTTTTCTGCGTCAGATCTTTTTAGAAAGTTGCGTGTTTCTCAGGTGAAAAAACGTGGATTTTGTGATATATGACACGTGATCTTCGAATAACAGTTTACTATCGAATATAACGCCTAAGTTTTTAGCAGTATTAGATGTGGTGACGTTACATCCATCTAATTTGAAGTTGTAGTCCGATAATTGGTGTTTACCTGACTTTGGCTCAAAAAGAAGCATCTCTGTTTTGCTTGAGTTTAGAAGCATAACATTTTTTGCCATCCAGTGCTTTATCTCTTTAAAACAGTCCGAGAGTAATAGTAATTGTGTGATGTCACCTGGTTTTGATGAGATGTAAAGCTGAGTATCGTCTGCATAGCAGTGGAAATGTACACCGTGGTTTCGAATAATATTTCCTAAGGGGAGCATATATAATGTGAATAACAGGGGGCCTAAAATGGACCCCTGAGGCAGGCCATGTTTAACTGGCATTAATAATGAAGATTCCCCTTTGAGATGAACGAATTGATAACGGTACGTCAGGTAGGAACGAAACCATTGTAAAGCCTGCCCATGGATGCCGTAGTTTTGTAGATGGTCTAACAATATGTCATGGTCTATGGTATTGAATGCCGCGCTAAGGTCGAGTAGGACTAGTAAGGAGACGTAGCCTTTATCTGCCGCTAATAGCAAGTCGTTGGTAATTTTGACCAGGGCGGTTTCTGTACTGTGATGTGGCCTAAATCCGGACTGGAATGTTTCAAAAACGTTATTGCTGTGCATAAAGGCATGTAGTTGTTTGGATACAACCTTTTCTAATATTTTTGATGCAAATGGGACGTTTGAAATTGGTCTGTAATTTGCTAGCTCATTTGGGTCGCTGTTAGGTTTTTTATAGGTTTTATGACTGCCAGTTTCAATGGACCTGGGACGTGGCCTAAACGTAGGAAGGAGTTCATAATATTAAAAAGAGACTCAATCGCTGCTGGTAGCAGTTCTATTAATAGTTAATTAATTACACTAAAGCTAAGAGGAGCCAGAAAATAAAAAAGAAACCTTATATATCTGTGTAACAATCCAGTGTTTGTGTCAACATTTCATGTTAAGGTCATGTTAAGGTATTCACATCTGTTATAATAATTTTTTCAGCAATGATAATGAAAATGTATTGACTGTGTACATACCATATACTGCCAACAAAACTGACATTATACAACACAGCACATTGTCTGTAATACTGTATTTGAAAATGAAACTTGCTTAACTTTAGCAAATGAAAACAGACAAAAACTTTTAAGCTCTCTCTTTGTGACATTTTACACATAAAGAAATGTAAAAAAATATGTAGATGTTACATATTGTATATAACATTGCTTCAGATACTTTATTTTAATTAGTAGGCTATAAAAGGCCTACTAATTTAGCCTACTAAAAGCCTACTTTATTTTAAATAGATAGGAAAGTATCTATAAAGTAGGTAGGCTATAAATTATCCAGTATATATTGCATGGTATTCAGTGGAGAAAGACATCCCTGTCTGACACTTCCTCTCCATAAAAGCCAAGATCAAACAAACCAACCAATGTGTTTATTTAGAAATAGACTGATTTAGGTGAGATTGAAAATAGGTGAGAGATTGATGCAGTCAATTTTAAGGCACAGTGGCCACCCCAGATTGATCTCTCACCTAATGGCCTTTCTTTTCAATCACATGCTGATAAAGAGTTGACATTAATTGGTGAAAGATGTGCAATTATATATGTGGCTAGGAAGTGCAGCTCCATGAAGCATGCTTACTGCCAGGAAAATGGTTTCAAAAAAGCACAAAGATAGATACCAAATTGCCCCTGTGTTTGAGTGGCTCCTATATCAATGAGTACTTTAACTGAGGTATATTATACACATAGGAAGTGTGCAATAGATAGGTGAATCTCATAAGAAACATCTCCAGGTCTTGTTTCAGTCCAAAATAATATATACTATATTAGAGCATGTAGTACTTAATAATACATTTAATTTCTCCCCAATTAAAAATTAATTGATTTATACATACTGATGAAGTATTAATGTAGAATTGGAGATTCCAAATGTGTATGGCAAAAAGTTTCCTGTGGCATATATAAAGCTCAGAAAAGAAATACAAAAAAGGCTGGTTAACATAATAGGGGAATGAAAGCACACTAGAGGAAGATTATTATAAAACATTTCATTTTCTAGTATTTTACATTTATAATAAACACTCACTTGTTTATTTTTGTTTGTTTGTGTGTGTGTGTTTGTGTGTGTGTGTGTGTGTCACATATATTGTATCAAGTGAACTTTGTGGCTGCTGCAAAACCCAGATTGAGCTCCAAATTCTGCAGTGTCTCCTGGATACCCAGTAATAGTAAAATCCCTCATCTTTATTTGAAGATTATGGTAAAGTGAGATTTTGTTTGGGTCTTTGGCCCTATTAATTACAGCTTTCCAGGTGAAAATGGAAAAAATATGCCTTAAATATGCCTTTAGGCAAGTAGGTGCTCAAGATGTCTTTCAAAAAATGTGTATAATTGTGTATAATTTTGGTCTGTTTGAGTAAGTCAGATGGCAAACTTGTATTTTGTGATATATATCGTGAAGAGTTTTGTAGAGCTTTTAGCATTGTGACCCACCCAACAACATACTCCATCACATACAGTATACCGTAATGCATAAATTAAAGGCATCATCATTACTCATTACTCTGCACAAAATGTGAACATATTAGTCACACTGTGAAACACTGTGAATGTGAACATAAACTGTCACACATTCTGGTACATGGCAACAATGGACTCAAATTACTATTAACTACTAGAATTTTTATAATTGGACCCAGGAGTCAGAAAGTTACATCCAATATGGATTGAGAGACATGGGGTTGCTGTTGTGAAAATGGGCTATGATCATCAGCAGCTGACTGGCCATGGATCATTGGGTTGTAATTGGCGGTAAGTACTGCCCACTACCCCACTTGACAACTCTTTGTCGGTCCATTAAGTCAGTGGTATTGGCAGCTATGGTAATGTGTCCATGACAGATGAGACAGATTTATCTGATAATCCCAGCTGGTTGTGTAAAACACAAATAAGTGATCAGCCATTATTTTTGTATAAAAATAAAGTTAAAGATATTTTATGTATGAAAATGTAAAGTCCAGGTATTATATTAAACAGATTCTGAACCAAAATAACAGTATAATATTATTCATGCTATACTGTGCATATGGCTGATCCCAGAATGTACAACGTACAAAAAGAACCTTAATGGTTCTGCATGTGCGACTAACTTTCCCATGGGCAGCCTTACTTAGATGCTGCTTCTGTGTGGCAGTATAGAGTCAGTACATTAAATATTCTATTCAGATAGAAATTTGACTATTTTTTTCTGTGAAAAGTTTAACATTTTAATAAGTCAATAAAGAGCTGATTTATATTGTGCAGTTTGTCTTTTGTTAATAGAGGTGGCTCAGTGAAACTACATCTGTACAACTTGCCAAATTAAAATAAAATTATATTTAGGTGTAAATTTTGGCTAATAAAATGCTAAATTATGTACAGAGTAAAAGATGCACAGTGCAAATGTTTTAAGTATTGTTTGCTGCCACTTACATTGCCCTCAATATGAACCTCAATCATAAATTCCAAAAAATAAAAAATAGCAACTCGAATTAATTATAATTCAGTGTTTGGGCAAGAAATAACAAAAGCTAAACTAAAACTATCTCAAATGTTTTTATATTCCTGTGTAACAATTAAAACTAAGGAAATGCACAATGCAACAACCAAAGTAAACTATTATTGAACATTTTTAAATGAACTATGAGTACTCCCATATAGTGTATTTTATTGTTTATTTATTCAGGTAGTCAACATATTGAGCTGTAATTTCTTGTTGTCTTTCACAGATTCTGTGAATCACAGATTCACAGAAGCTTGTCGTATCAAACCTTAAATTAAGAGATTACCCGCTCTGCCCTCTACAGCTAAGTGAATGCACATTACGCTCCTGTACTGGCCATAAATTTGCTCATCCTTTAAAAAATGCATTTCCTTTTTCTCACAAACAAGCCACAAACTGACAGGAATGAGCAAAAGCAGAAATCCCAAGGGACTCACCTTTTAGAAAATATTCCACTGTAAAGTATTGGAGAAAAAAGTGGGAACTTTCCTTTTCAACAGCTCATTCCATAAGGATTTCTTGAGCAAAAGCAGGCAGAGGTTCTCTTAGATTCCTTTATGTTCACAAACTCTCCCAGGTCTCCCAGTGGAAAGCGAAAGTCCTTCTTCATTAGCTCACCCCGTGCCCATACCGCAATGAAGACTGGATCTGCTCTACCCACAAAATAAACACACACAGGTTTTTTTTAGCTCTGCAACCCTGATTTAGGCCTGCCTTTGAAATGCTCTCTAGCCCACAACACAGACGACTTTCATTATCTGCAGAGTTGCAGCAAGGCCTAGCTTTAAAAGCTACTGATTTCTTTTCTCCTTTAGCCTCCCACACAAAGGAAGGGCAGTTTGTAAATTACTTGCTCGTTTCAGCCCAACAAAAGGTACTTTCATTGAAACATCCCCCCATTTGATTTTGTTCAAATTTGATTACAAGGATTGAAAAAGCAGAAGAAAAAAAGAGGAAATAGAAAAAAACAGATGGCGTCCGCATTCAGTGACTTGAATGGCTTTATCTGGATGCCTTTTTAAACTGTGGCAATCCACAAGCATTTCGGTTGGCTTTTGAAAAGAACTTGACGAAAATGATCGGTTTGCCAATTCTCATATGGAAAGTGCAAAGAAAAGCCTTTTCTCCCTCAACTCTCCTTTTATTCTCTGCTACTGCTATTCTGGATCAAAATAATGAAGATTAGGTATTTCATTAGAAATTATAGCTGGGTGTGGAGTAGGATGTCATATTAATAGCAACCTGCCTGTGGCCCTTCACCATGTGCAATTCACCTAGACAATAGACTGAGGGGGACCAAATATTGAACCTCTGATTCAAGCCTGATCAATTTTCCATCATCAAGACATTTAACAAAAACGTAGGCGTGCGGCTGGCCTGTCGAGAGCCTCCTTTTTGCCAAAATAGTTCAAACTAAACTAAACACACTTTCTTCCCCACAAAGAGATGCATTCTTTTTGCAAAATGGAAAGTGATGCAGGCTATAATTCTGTTTCTTTGGTCCAATGGGCATTTTAGCATGCACTTGTTTTCAGCTGTAGATAATTACAGGCTGTGGCAGTCGGAAAAGAGGTGGGAACCAATAGAGCATTGAACCGCATTATTCTTTGCTTGTATTAAGGAAATGTTTGTGTTTACAGAAGATTCAGGCTTTAGGTTTGAATAACCGATAGCTCCAAGACTTCCAAGACACGTCACCAATGATAGAAACGTCTCCTATCGCCTTATGTCTGGTCCTCAAAAGCTAAACATTTTAACACTTGACAGTTTACAATGTTTAAGGAATTTTTTTTTCTAGATACCTGTATGTGTTTAGAATAGTCTTTATTTAAGTAGATCATTTAAGTCTATTTAATTTGCTGGATTTGTTACTTAAAAACACTGTGTCAGAATATTATTTAATTACTACAACAAACAATTGTAACCACCATTTTTCAAATACTAGTGAAGTTACAGGCCATGTGGTAAGTAATTTGATTTGCCCACCAAAGCCAAATTATATCAACATTTGGAATTTGACAGCTGTTTATTTCAAACCTTAACTAATTGCATTACCTAACAGATAAAAAGTGAGGCATAAAATTTAAAGTAATGGGACTTAAAGTAATTCCATTTTACAACACAACCTCACATCTTTAGAGCAAGCAAGCGGCTAAAGAAATTATCAACAAATAATTACTGTATCAAATATGTGTCAGTATATATTGCAGTTCTATTGAAGTATACTACACTAATATACAATTAAAAGTAGTACAGTTCTTATTTAACATTTTTCAGTAGCATGGCAATAGTTGTTGTACAGACAGCTGTTCTCTGCTGTAACTACACTAGTACCCTTTACTACTAAAATCACTATGAACACTATCAATCAAGTTTAATGCTGTCACACTAAATAAATCAATTTAATCTAATTACATTATACAATTTATTACAATTAAATGAACTACTGATCATTACACAGTTTGTAGTGCAGCAACTTTTCTAAATAATAGCTGGACTACACAGCAGTTTAAATAGCAGTTTAGCCAATTTACAATAATAGTGACTTGTTGATTGTTTCAATATATACACTGAAAAATAGGGATCTTCGTTATTTGTACTTACTGGAAAAAAGAAACAAAATAAGCCAGTATCAAAATAAGACAGAGAAAGAGAGTGGGTGATTAGTTAGGCTGTGTCCATGTGATACTTCCTGTGTGAGAAGGCTTGAATGAATGACTGATTCAATGAGCCACCTGAGAGACGCCTGCATACAGAAGCTCAGCAGAGCAGATGCAGCAAATTGAATTCCTTTATTTGCAGACTTTTGCCTTCATATCCATTTGCATGAGCTTTTGATGAGCTGAATGAGTATGACAAATGTCATTGGCAGGAACTCAGATTCAGAGTAATTTCAACTCAAACGGGGTGCAAAATGTGTCATTTCCAGGGATAGCTGAGCTACACGTTCTATCACAAATATGTTAATGTTTAAGGGGGCTTTAAAGCTCCGTAGATTGGATTTATGGTTTACATTTGAATTTTAGCAGGACAGGTTTAACCAGGATTAAAATGTCTAAATGTGAATCTGTCTGAATTCTCACTGGTCAATGGATGCTTATTCCAAAGTGTGATTAAGGAGAAACATTTAACTTTTTGCCACGATTTTCTCAAACCCTTGCATTTTTTTCAACTATAGCTCTTTGCAATGCACTGTCTCAATTTAAACCAAAACAGTCTCGGACACAGCAGTTTGTTAAATTATATCTTTAAACTTTAATATCTTTAAACTATCTTTAAATTTTCTTTAAACTTTAATATGTTAAATATAACCAGAAGGGCAGAAAATAAAAAAAACAAAGGAGCATGATGTAACAGTAAAAGTAAAATGCATTTAAATTAAATATTAATGCCAATTGCATAACTGATATTTAAAAGGTGCTACATTTGAATGAGCAAGAGGATAACATTAAATGTTTACATATCCTGTCAAGTCATTTTTTTTCTCAATAGAAGCACCTAAAATCACAGTATTTGATAAAGAGATTACAAAAGTACATTCTGCCACAGCTGAGAAATTTGCCAGTTTAATTGCAATATTTTTTTTCTTTGTAGTCTTATTTCTGTGACTAAATGTCAGTTAATGTAAAATTGTGTGATTTCTGCAAACCTCGACTGAAAATACAGCCATTCCTGTTTAAAAAGACTCTTTAATGCTATAATACCCACAAATGTAGACAGCAGGCGGTGACATGGGGTTTTCTTTCTTACTCAGGCTGTCTCCATAAAAATTATCATAGTCGCTTCTAATTTGTAGTACTTTTTACTTATTTACTAATTTTGACAAATGGTGGGTATTTTCAATAATAAAAAGACAAATCTTTATGTGATCAATGAAGATCATTTTTATCTTCCATTGCTAATCCATTTTTTAAATTATTAAAAGGTTCTCCATTGTAGATATTGTAATAAACAAATAATAACATATTTTCTCAGGATATTTGTTATGACAAACTTGGGGAAGTTTTTTTACTGTAGTTTGCAACTTACTTATTACAACTTTACTTACATAATTTAAAAAATTGTAATTGCATTTAAAAGCAGCCTGGCTTAAGCTGAAAGATATTATTTTTCTATCTATCTATCTATCTAGCAACACAATTTTCCGAAATGACAACTAACAATATATCATTTAATTATGAACCTGATTTGCAGTTAAGCAATTTGTTGTAACGGTTAACTTAAAGAATTTGATTTGATTATGAATGTAATAATCTGCATCAGAAACAAAATAATGCAAAAATAACAACATACCTAAAAATACATTAATCTGTTATACAGAGTAATAACATAATCCTTAAGCCACCTGCCCAACACTACAAGAATGTGAAAATAATGGTGCCCTTTGTAAAACTGCTATCATTTTATTATGTTATTTTTACAATGTTATAGTCTTGATTCTGTAATACTATTGGCATAAATGTCATAATTCTAAAAATGAATTTTCATAATGTAGTTCCAGCTTTGAAACAGCAACTATATATCAGCCAGAGCAATGCATGTAAATTAATAAACCTCACCACAAACCACTGTAAATATGCCAATTTAATTCTCAGTGTCACATAAATTCTGCCAATAAGTGTCACTAAATCAATGCATCTCTATTCAAGCACTTCCCAGAAGGAATACTCTTTGATAATAAAGCAAATATCCAAATAAACAAAATGCAAAAACCCCAAATACCTTTAGATGCCCAAAGGAAGTCTGTGGCCAGAGATGGTGTGATATATTTTTCCTTCATACTCTCAGCAGCTTCCCCTCTCTGCAGCAGAAAGCAAATGCTTTGAGACTCTGTGGCATATTTAATTAGAAGCAAGCTGTTCACACTATCAGTGTGAGAATCTACCTCGCCAATCTCTCCTGAGTCAATCTTTCCCATCTCTGATTTTCTTTTATATTTATGCTAGAATATGTAATTGTAGACAAAAGGTTACTCTGGCTGCATTCTGCACACAGGCAGAATAATCTGCTTTTCAAAAAGCCTGAAAAAATGATATCCCTGCTTTTGTTAATCAATGAAGTAGAACTCTCCTGAACAAAATAATTGCTTGGTTGAATTAACAATTCGTAAACTGGAGAACTTTATCTGATATAAAATTGCATGACACTATAATGCTACTTTTTTTATACCATTAAAAAATCTTTATAGCCTGTGATCAGAGAAATGCTTTGTGTTGGGGTTGTAAAACATAATCACTTTTTTAAAAACAAAACAAAAACATGATTGACATGGCTGATGTGTAGTGGCATTGAATAATGCAAATTCCCTCTCAATTAATGCAAATTGCACCATTAGGAGTTATTGTTTTACCATGTGTTTCAGGCCAGTACCATGGTGGCTGTAGGGCTTTACTCAGACAGCCACAGGAATTGTAGGTAGGATACCAGAAATTATGATACTAATTCAAATCTGTAAAGAATTATATTTTTTAATCATTAGGTCAAATTGCTTCTGTGTGTTTTTTTACAAGTGAAACAAGCAGCTTCCATATCTACAAATGATGTTTTTGATCTAACCATACTCTATCTCAGTTAAACTATACAAATAACCTTATCTCATATTTCAGTTAGGCCTTTGGTAGTGGATACTACAGAAGTGGTTTTGACTCAAAGATGACCAGAAAGCTTCCCTAATTCTTGGTGTCAGGTAGATGATATATATATAATTGCAATAATACAATTTATTAGTATTATTGGTATTTATTAGTATTATTAGTATAATTTATATAGTATTATTAGTATTTATTATTCCTTTTTCTGTGCTTTCATTTTTCATGTAACATTGTGAAAATCATATATGTATAATTAACATAATAGCTAAAAATTTAAGCAAAAAATTACCCGCATGTATTTTCTAAGGTATTTTTACACTTTCCACTAGTCCTGCTGCTAAAAAAAAGGGAGGCACTGATGATTTTAAACCATCCAGACCGAGGTGAGACATTTCACCAAAAGGTATAAAACAATGCAGTATTTACAGTCCAGCGTTCTTGGGTAAGTGGATCACCATATCTTGCATATATAAAGGAGGCCAAGGATTAACTTAATGGACAAATGAAGAGTCCCGTCTTCATCATCTTGACATGATCTTTTGTATTTAAAAGTCTGAAGTTAAAGGTGTCCCAAGTTATTTCACATAACACAGGTCTGCTTTTTGTTTGTTTGATTGTAAAAGTGTAAATTAAATTGAATCGGAAATTAAAATTGTTAAAGGTCACAGATTTTTAAGAACTTGATATTTACCTTTTGTCAGATGTAAATATAGGCAGGCAACTATGTAATGTATACTTAAATGCATAAAATAATATTGCTCTTGTTACAACAAAATATTTTCTGAATTTTAATAAACTATTGGAAGTTAAGGTTTTTTTGGTGAAAAAGGTGACAATTACTGTGCACAATTTGAATGTATATTGATACTGTTAGGTCATGTCCAGTAATAGGCAAGGAAAAACATTTTGTAATGTAAGTAAATACTTATGAAATGTGCTAACTGATAAGTATTTTGGAAGAATTTGCTTATGCTGTCAAGGACTCAAAACTCAGTACAATAGTAAAGTTAAGAGGGCAAATAAGTAAACAGTAATGATGACAATGCCAAACCACAGTTGGTCTGGAAGAACTGTTTATTTATGAACTACCTGCATACAAAACATATTGCACATCAAAACAACCAAAATTATCTTTTAAAAAAACCCATAAGGACTAACAAACATCATTTACAGAACAGAACATCTGGAAATCAATCTTTCAGTGCAGTTTCTAAAGTTCAGGCAGTTTAGTGTTAAAATTGACTGCGTAGGTTAGTTTTAAATACTGTACATTTTAAAATAAATAAACCAAAAAAGGCTCCATTTGCAAAACAGTCTCTGCTGCCACCCTCACAACCCAACAGGCAAAGGATAAAAACAAATTTTATCTTACAAGTTCTGAAAGAAAGTGTTTTTCTTACACCAATTTCAATTGGACAGTTACTAGACCAGTTTCCAGACTAACATTATTTTAAAAGGTAAAGAAATTACTATTCAGTGCAAAACATCCTTTTTCCTGTAACCCCCCCATTGCAAAGATTTTGCATATTAAAATGTAACAAAAAGCAGCTGGATGTCTGGAAGTCTTTCTGTAATCACTATTTCAGGTTTTTGTATTTGTTTTTTGTTTCTATAGCCAGACAACTTTATCTACACTCTGAAGGCACGACATATGATGAGGAACATACTTAGTTGTGACTTGTGTTTTTTTTGTCTCCATTTTTCATTTTCAGGGTAATTATCTGTCCCATTGTTAAGGAACTGAAAAGTGCAATTGAGTATGTGGAAGTCCATACATCTATCTTTGGCAAGCTTGTACAAGCACGACTGTAAAACTGAAAGGTTATGAGTTTGGAGTAATTAACTGAACTGACTCTAAACTGATTAAGAGACTCCATTGACCATGACTGGTTTGGCCTTATTGTCAGAAGCTTGTGAAGCCTTGTTTGGGTCATCATCTTTGGTGCTGGGGCCGTTGCTCAAAGCTTTAGTGGGGCTGTGCTCTGATATGAAGTCCACTTGACCCTGCCGATAAAGGAAAACAGTAAAAACAGCTTTACTGGCATAACAAAAACAAAAGATTTTTACATTGAAGCATTACACAGTTAAGATTTGTCTAAATACAGGGCAAATTTTCTACATTTTCTACATCTACATTTTCTGACCAATTAATTTTCATGACAATTTAATTTGTTTTTTAATTTTTAAGGCTAACAACCTGAGCAAACAAGGTTGCCTAAAGCAACCGAAAATTACAGTTACTACGTTTATGAAGGATTATCAAGTAAAAAATGTGTTCTCAATAATGTGCATATCATAAAATATCAAAATATCATAGCATACATTTTTTAAATAAAATAAATAATCACCATGTCCTTTTTGTTCTTTGTCAGATCTTTCAGGAGTCTTTGCCTGCTTTGAGATTCGGTACGTGATATGTAGTCAGCCACAGTAACTGCCAAAGAAAAATTATTTTATTAGCATTTAAGAGCTTTATGAAAATTATACATTTTAAATGTTCAGCTTAATTCATATAAAAAAAGATCCTTTGCAGTATTTGCAATGAAAATGTCAGTATGTAAATTGTTTAGTCATCAAACAAACTAGTAACATTATTAAAAGGGTTAGCTTAACAAAAATAAATCGTCACTTTTCATTTAAACTTATGTCATTTGAAACTCAAATGATTTTTTTATTTAATAATGTTCACACAACTCTTTTCCATATAATGAATGGTGACAGACACTGTCCCACT
Organism: Yasuhikotakia modesta; assembly: GCA_036877545.1. Taxonomy (NCBI): domain Eukaryota; kingdom Metazoa; phylum Chordata; class Actinopteri; order Cypriniformes; family Botiidae; genus Yasuhikotakia; species Yasuhikotakia modesta. Next base: position 7,986 of record JBAJNP010006411.1, on the reverse strand, counting down.
TAAAAAAACTCAAGACTTGCAGGACTATATGTGATAAGTGATGTGATAAGTCACACAATGCTTTATGTGATAAGCATCTAAATTTAAAATCATGTAGCTCATCTTGATGTAGCTCTTTTAATGCTTGAAAAAGAGCTGCTGAGAGATTCTGAGAAATATAATTTGTGTCCCATGTGTTTAAAATATGTAAATGACAGAATTTTCTGAATAAACCGTTTGAGACCACCATGTGTTAACTGTTCATGCAAATCAACACCCTGTAGTTTTATGAAATTGCCATTAACAATTGTATAATGAATTTGAATGAGTAGATTCACTATTTTAAAAACAACATTTTAAAGTCTTTAATTTTATACTAACACGTGATAAAGTACAAGTTGAAAGATTTCTGGCTCAAACATTTCAGAACTTTCAGAAAAAAAAAAATGTACGACCACAATGTAATGTTTCCAAATCAGTGGGTAATTTGTTCATTTTCATATATCTACTTTGACTCCTTTGTAATATTAAATCTGAAGGCCTAACATTGTTCATTACTGGCAGGCAGTGCCATGCAGCTTGATTAATACACTGTGTTAATTCATACTAGTTACCTGGCTGCCTCTCTTCAGGAGGGCAGAAACGACGATGACGGCTACGATTACGCCGCTGCGGTTTAGCTTCAACAAGATCTAAAAAAGATTGATTAAATACCTGACCCTAAATATAAATGACCGTTTTGGGGAATCGCCTTTTGTGATTTCCTGTTAATAAAGGTATATGTGGGACAGACTGAAGTTGATTTGTGTAATCAATGTCGGAAGTGAATATCTCACGCTGGATTACCAAGACCGTTCTCGCTGACGAAGCCATTATCAGATTCACTCATGCCATCCATAACTGTGGTGTCTTCGTCAGTGCGGCAGCGCCGGGAGCGTCTGCGACGGTTGGTGTTCGTCTGGGACTCGCTGACATCTGTGTCTGCTGTCTGATCTGTCTCGTCCAGTAGACTGTATGGGTTTCCATCGGGATCTTTCAAAACTGACATATAAAACACTTGGGCTTAGTAAAGTAAAATCACAGAGGATCTCAAGCCACACAATTTAAGTAATGCTAATGTAGAACAAATGATAACTTACATGTTCAAACTTCATAAAGTTTGTTCTAATCCTTAATCATTTGTGTTCACAATGATGTTAATGACAACAGCAAACATTATCAATAAATATGTAACATTAAATTAATGTTGTTAATTAAATTATATTATATTGAACCCCAGTTATGCATTTATCTAACATTATCACCAATGTGCATGTAGAAAATGTGACTTGCCATATGCACAGTTAACTTCCTAAATGAATGCAAACAGAGTTCAAGTTCACTCAAATCATGCCACAGTTCAGGCAGAGTTTTGTACCCTAGTGCACTCCCAAGCCATGCCTGTTTTAAACCAAAAATTACGTAACCAGACTTCTTTGTTGCATCGTTGGTCCCGCCTTTTTGTAACATACTTAATATTTACAAAGTTAAAATGAGATGTTTACATTTGCAACTGCATTTGGGGCAGTTGTGTTCTACTGGTTAAGGAGTCAGGCTTGTAATCAGTAGGTTGCTGGTTCGATTCCAGCGCTGGCAGGTAGCAACTGAAGTGCCCTTGAGCAAGGCACCTAACCCCCGATTGCTCCCCGGGCGCTGCAGGGATAGCTGCCCACTGCTCCGGGGGTGTGTGTGTTCACGATTTGCAGTGTGTGTTCACTCCTCACGATGGATGGGTTAAATGTAGAGGTCACATTTCAGTTATGGGCAACTGTAACTGACAAACACGTCACTTTCACTTACACAAGACGCAACTTGGGCGAACAAATCACACTATTCACGCATAGTTGGGATGCTTGAACATTTTGAGTTTACTTGCTTCATTTGCTTGTGAAATTCATTTCTCAATTCATTTCAAATTTGCAGCTGTCGTAATCACGTCACTACTAGAGCAAGCTGATTGTTCAAAGTTTTTCAACTTGCGTATTTCACAGGAATCATGTTATGCACCTTATTTGCACCGCAGAATGTCTAATCATGTCTTTGCATTGACTGAACATGCAAATAACTCACACTTAATGCTTCATTCACGTCTGGTGTGAACGCCCCTTAAGAATATAACTTATAATCAGAGTGTCTGTAAAATGAATGTTTATTGTTTTGTGATGTAATCTGTTTACCTGAGCTAATAGAGTTGGACACCCCTCTTCCACGGCCTCGGCCCCTCCCCTCTCCTGGTTTCCTCCTGCTGTCCCTCTGCTGTCTGAGAGCCCGCTCAGGCTCTTCTCCTGCCAAAGACCAGTCACTCGGCTCTTCTCTGCGCTCCGAATCAGTCTCAGAGGCATTCGAGTGCTCAGAGTTAGTGCCTGGGGACCGCATGCAAACTAAAGGTTACTTTACTAACCCTACAAATCTGTCATTATGGAAAATTTGTGTACTTGATGAAGCAGTTTGGCCAGATGTGGAAATATTTGCATTATAATACCATAGCCAGAGGTGTATCCAGGACCCCGGCGGCCACGCCCCCTGCCAGCATTTGAGCGGTTGTTGTGAAGCGAGGCGTTGGTGACACTCTCATCAGTGGTGTAGCCCTTGTCCTTGTCTGGTCTGTTTGGGACAGGCCTAAAACCTATTCCGATCTGACGCAGCTGCTCATCAATCTGCAGCCGCTCCAGTCGCAGCTGCTCTACCTCCTGCACAATGCAAAAATGTTACTACCTCTTACTACCACAGCTCCTTTTATTATCACAATTACTTTTGTACTCACCGTCAGGTAAGCAATATGGTACTCCAGCAGAACCTGTACATTGCCAATACTCTCCTTTGTTCCAACAAATGTAAATGGCACCATTCCCTATTAAATAAATAAATGCATTACTTGTGTGTAGCGTGTCTGGGCTACTCAGTGGCAAGTCTTGTAAAAGGCATCTTACTTCTTGTCGGGGGAGTTTGTTGTCATTGTCACCTTCAATGCGCACTCTTACAACTCCAGATTTGTCAACAATTTCCTGGATAACTTTGCCATTTTTTCCAATAACCTTTCCTACAAAGAAGTGATGTGTACCAAAATAACAGCTCAATCTGTTTATGCAAAGTGCAGTTGTAGTGTTGTCATGAGGTTTCAAGGCAGCAAGCAGAGCTTTAGTGTAAAATTATTTGTCTTGGTAAACTTAAAATGTAACAAGTTAAAACAGTATTCCTATTTTACCCCTCCCCTAAAACCCTATTCCAGATTTGTAAAATTAAGTATGTATATTTCCTTGTTAAATAATCTGTTTCGTTTTGAAAATAAAATAAAAGAAAATAACATACCAACAAGATTGCGAGGAATTTGAACAGAATCGTCCAGAAATTCAAGATAATTCCTTGCTTTCTGTACCGCCTCAGATGTCTAAAACACATCGTTTAGAAATTAACCATCTTCATTTTATGTAACTTATTAAAAATAATGTGTTCTGTGATTAACATAACAGATGGAAAGCTACTTCTCCATAAATCCTAAAGGTTCTGGTCTCCTCGTCCAACTCAATCGCTGTCACTCCTGGCACCTTTCTGGCTTGTTGAATGTTACTGCCGTGACTTCCGATAGCAAGACCCATAAGATCTTCTCTCACTGTAAACTCTTCCTGGAATGCCGAGGCCAGCTGCTTTGTGCTCTACACAAGAATACTTAGAAGTGCTTCATGATCATTTGACACTTTAAAAGGAATAGACCACCTTTGTGTTTTTGAGCAGCCGAAAGAAGCTATTGATATCACTTCCATAGCAACACTTTCAGACTGTTTTAGAGACTTTGGATGACATGCAATTTAGAACTTTGGATGACATGTAATTTTCTTTTTTCATTCAAATAGAAATATTACTATTATTTATATACAATTATACTTTTTTATTCAAAACAGAAGCATTACTTATTGGGCCAAACTAAAATAAACAGACCCTCTCTGACTACAATTTCAAATTACAAGGACTTAATGTTACCTCATCTAAAAATGTTTAAAACTTGGATGTCATATTGGAAGTTATAGTTCTGATGCAAAAAAGCTTGTTCATTCTTTTATGACCTCCATACTGGACTATTGCAATGCACTCTTGGGTGGCTATTCAGCCTTCCTAATAAACCGGCTACAGTTAGTCCAAAACGCTGTAGCGTTACGCTGTCCAAACCAGGTAAAAGAAATATGAAATATGAAATGAAGAAAATATGAGTAAGACTACTGTAATATTTAAAAAAAAACACAACACACATTATGAGCTGCAATGAAAGGTTTTACCTCAAGATGTTTTGTGGCCTCTTCATTCCTGGACATAAGCAGAAGTTTGGTGCGAATGCTGCGTAAATGCATTTCACTGAGCAGAGAGACACGCTTGACTGTAGCTTCCTTCGTGGACTGGAGATGTTAAGAGATTACAATAAGCATTTGTGAAAATCAAAACAAGCTCTAGGTTAACTAGGGACTAACCAGAACAACGAGTTGGCTTTTCTCTGTGCTATAGAAAACCCGAATGGCTCCGACTGCTTTTTTGAAATCTTTGTGGGCATGCTCATTCTCACACCTGACACGGGCAAATTGTGTGAAGAAAAAAACGTGAAAAGATGTATTTGCACAGAAAACACAATTTATATTGGTGAAAAAATCAAGGTTAAATTATTTTAAAGAGATTTAATTTTTGTGCCATTTGTTGTTTACTCACGCTGCTCTGAGGTCGTCGGGGACAGAAACAGTGGACTTAAAAAACGTGTTGTTCGTCACAGCTTTATTATGATTTACTGGGCGGAGACGTTCAAATGTTACTATTTCATTGTAGGTTGCATCACAAGCAGCGTATTCAATCACATAGAACTGGAAGAAACAAAAATTAAAAGTACATCAGAGCTCAACTGAAGTGTTGAGTAAAACCGAAAGTGTAGTAAGCAATTTTAACACTTACATCTCCCTTCATCATGCGTACTTTAGCTAACCACCAGCCGCAAGGCTCCTGTTCATTTGCTTTGGAGTAGATCTAAGCAGAGAAAGCTTTCTGTTACTCAGTGTGGAATTATGGAGGCCAGGAAAGTAGAGTACTAATAACACATTAATTCACCTCCACCTCTTCCCCTTCAATGATCTCCTTCTTGGCATCAGAAGCAGGTGGTAACCGTACATCACTGAAAGGGACTTGTCTTTCAGGTTGCCAGCTAAAAGAAAACCATTATAATGGTCCACAAAATCAGTTTTTTTAACAAAATATTGTCAAAAGATTGCAAACTATAAGCTTTCACTTACTTATTTTCAAATGAAATGGAGAGCGAGTCATCATAAACATCTTTGACAAAGCCCTGGAACAAAAAGATTTATTAAAATAAACCAAAAATCTAAAGACAACAAGCAATTCTGCTGCACATTGTATACCAGCGTTACAATCTGTAGATTTATGAGTCTGTAGTTTGTTTTGAATGTGATGTAGAAGGACTGTGCAACTATGAAATTATGCAAAGCCAATAAACACAATACAACTACAGTACATTGCCTCCACTGACTGCATACACAAACATGGACATTGTAGTCCTATTCACAATCAAATAAGGTTTTACAATAACAAAAGTAACAATAAACAGAAAATATGAAATCTATATTAAACACTGAGACCAGTAATATTCAAGACTAACATTTTATTGAAATGTGCAAAAAAGGGACCAGAACTGAGAATTTATATGTAGCATTTGCGCCTTATCAGAGGCTACCAAAAATAATAATATTACCTAAAATAAAGTTAGGTAATAGTTACTCCAGAGAAGTTCGTGTTTGTTTGTAACGCTCAATGAAAGACTTTCAATAACTACTTAGGTAATATAACATGTCCATTTATTAGAATGTATTATATGTATATGAATCGTAAATCTGCCATTTAGTGCAACGCCTAACTGAAGAATGTTACTGACAGCACAGAAATAATAATTTCAATCTAAATCAGCTTCTCCTTCTTCCCAAACTTCGTGACTAAATATAAGTACATTAAAATGTTAATATTTGTTATCTGCTGACAGTTGTATTAATTTAATATCGTGCGCGCGGCTGCTAACGGGCTAATGGCTAAAAGACGTTGATTGGAGCACTATTTATATGCTCTAGAAGAACAAGACGAAGACTGTTTTACATGATTTGTTTAAAACACAAACACATCCTTAAAGTAAAAATGAATAGGGTAAAAAACGATGTATTTACCTTATAATAAGCTCCATTGGAGCCACGGACCTCCACTGTCAGTTCCTCCATGTTGAGCGCGCAGGGGAGGCTGGGAAAAATTAAAACTCTAGGACTAAGTATCTAGTCCTGATTATCTCCTTACATATACTTACAATACTCTAACACTCCATACTAATACCACTTTAATACTCACACGAACCACTTTAACACTTATATCTCTACAGAGCTGAGCATTAAACCATGAGGGACATACTTACAATATTCTGACACTCAATACTAACATCATCCTAATATACAACATCTCTGATGGTCCTTTACATCTCTTTCTCATTTATTACTCTTATCTTATTTTTTACACATACATCACTCTAAAACCGTACACACATTTACATCACTATCTTCAAGAATTAATAACAATGGTTGTCCTGCTATGTAAGTTAAAGATAACTGTGCTACAAATTACATAATAAAGTAATTATGTAATAATTTCTACAGTAATAGTGACTTTTTTATATAAAATATCCACATTTATTTTATTTTCTACATTTCTATAAATTATAAATGTAAATTGCTTACAAAGTATTTAATAAATATTACATAACTTAAATTACATATTTTTATTTATCTGTTTGTTTGTTTGTTTTTAATTTCCTCTGTAATTGAACTTCATAAAAATTAATGTGTATTTTAATCTGCAGCAAGAACAAGCTTGTGTGAGTCCCTACTGAGAAAGAAAGTAGACAAGACACAGCAAACTAATTAATAAATTATTTTAAGCATGCACGTTTTTACTGATAGACTGACCTTACAAATGTAGTTAAAAACAGGAAAACACTGGCGAAATCTGCTACTGACATCTAGTGGTAAAATAAATAAATGTTTTAATTTTAGACGCTCCCACAAATTGATATTTCACACTAACGTTTCGTGAAAACAAATGAAAACACATCAGAGCAAAACAGTGGCCTTTTATTAATGTTATATGATTATATTAACAGTGTGTTTACATTTACCATTACCATACAGTATATAACTATATATTCATAATCAGACGATTTACAGTACATATTTACAGACGTCATATACACCTGTGCAAGAAGGCAGGAGAGTGCAATATACAGGAGAGTGATTATATATGCAGTAAATGCTAATACGTAGAGATTACATTACATGAAATATGAAATGAAATTATGTACACAGTGGGAGTAGAGGTAGACGTTGCTCTTGTGAAGCAGATAACTATTTAGGAGGGAGATGGCCTGGGGAAAAGCTACTTTCTTAGCCTAGAAGTTTGGTATTCAGTGCTCTGAAGTGTAGACCAGAGGGCAACAGTTCAAAGAAGTAATGTCCAGGGTGCGTGGAATCTGTAATGATTTTTTCTGCCCTTTTCTTGACTGAGGATGAGTACAAAGTGTCACAGCTGGATTCGAACCCGGGTCTCTGGTGTCAGTAGCGTACGCTTTGCACCCAAACCACAGAGGCGAGATATGAAAAACCCACAGACAAAGCACAAGACGTGATGGCTGTTGAATTTTATTATAGCCAGAAAACTCCAAAAAAAAACAAAGTAGCAAACAAAAACTCAGAAAACAGGTAACAAAACCACAGGGTAATAACCCGGAAAAATAGCAGAGAAATTACTTGGTCAAAAAAACTTACTTTCTACAGGGACTCGAAACAGGAGGCTACGTTAACCAATACCGAAGCGCTGATCAAGAGATCAGCGCTGCTTAAATACTTAAGGCTGGCTAGAACACAGGTGGTGATAATCATGCTGATGGCT
>JBAJNP010006410.1:0-25676 GCA_036877545.1 Yasuhikotakia modesta | reverse complement strand
GTGTGTGTGTGTGTGTGTAAGAGAGTGTGTCTGTTTTACAACGTATTAAAATGTTTTGCAGAATAAGAACTGTCCTCCATAAACCACATGTGCAGTTTGTTCACACACACACACTTTCAGACAGTTACAGGCTTACGCAAGGGATTGTGAGATTGACACAGTTTCAGAATCTGCCATTACTGGCACAAGCACGTTGCAACATTGTTGAATTCAGATTTCAGGTGCAGCACGCTGGTGTTGTGGCTGGACTATGGCTGAGGTAAACTTCATTAGTTTACATTTAAGCATTTAACAGATGCTTTTATTTGACTTTATTGACTCATGGACTCTATTTATAACTACAAACCACTGAACATTTTACAGGTACAGCATCAGAAAGCATTTGAAATGCGTCTCCTTCATAGTTAGCAGTGGGACATGAGGCGTGTGTTTAAAGTGTCCGTGAGGGGAAGGGTTGAAAGTTATCCAATCTTCCCCGGCGTTCCCATGATATTGCCAATAACAAGCGCCTTAAGAGTTTTAAGAGTCTTGCTTATGGATTCTTTGCACCGTTTTCTTCAGTTTGCACTTCAGTTGAAAGCGTTCGGATTGCAGTGTTTAGTTATTCTTTAACTCTGCTCTCCTGAGGCCTTCGTGAACTTTAGCGAGGCAACAGAACGCCACGCTAGTTCAGACAATTAGCATAACCTCTGCCTATTGGCAAGCAGGACCGAGGGTCATTGCGGATCTTTTACGTCCACCGACTACAGCTTGTTTTTTTTTTTACGATTGGCCAGGTTACTTGGCAACCTGTTGCATCTGAGAGTTTAGGGACAAAGGCATTAGCCGCATTTACACGGACAATCTTTTGAAATGAAATTGCGTTCATGTTTCAGAGCATGCTGCTAGCATGAGCGCTAACAACACGTCTCAAACATGCAATCAAACGCGATCTTTCACGCTGAACAATCGTACAGCATTTTCACCCACTGTTGACAGCCGTTTAATGCACCTCTTAGCGAAACCTTCACCTGTGACTTTATTTTTTCAGCAATTTTTTTACAGGAATGTTTGTTTTTTTTGTTCAAACTCAGGCTGCAGGTGAACGCAGGAGCACAAGAAGCTGCAAATTAATCATTATCTATTAATTTGAGATTGTTCTTGGCTTTGTGCTGTTTTCTCTCTCTCTCTCTCTCTGTCTCTCTCCGTCTCTCTCTCTCTCTCTCTCTCTCTGTCTGTCTCTCTCGCTCTCTGTTTCTCTGTCTCTGTCCTCGAACAATTTTCCTGAGAATGTTGCATTTGAAATTTTTGTGTTCAAATATCATCTGTTTTGTGCTGCAGATAAAAGCGTTTGTACACTTGTTGTTTTTGTTGTTATCCAGGCCGTCTGCATTCCAGTGCGTGGATTCTGTGACGCTGCACTTCACAATGAACAGAAACCCAACTGCGTTAAGAAATCGGATATGGTGTTTACATGCCTAATGTTTCCCCATCAAACCCATTATCAGGGGGTTACACCAGTCTCTCCAATCCCAGTGAAATTTCTCCTGAGTTTGCTCAATTTATTTTGATGCACTAGCTTGATAAGTCAATGTAAACAAAGCTGCTTTCTCATATACCTGTAAGGTTTCTGGTTATATCTGTGAGACTTCACAGAGATACGAAGGGTCAAACCTCGGTGAGTTCCGGAATCCATTTAAGAAAAATCCAATGAAACACTCAAGGGTTTCCATGTTTTTTTTTTCCTCAGCGTTCCCTCCATCCAACAAATATGATGAAACGCTGCTCTCCACGCAAAGATGTAGCTGTCATCCACACAGTGCAGTCATAACTCTCATTAATGTGTCCGTCAAACAGAAGCTGTCCGCCGCCACGGCTCTCATTGATTATGACAGAATGTGCTGCGAATAAAGATGGTGGATTAGTCCCTGCAGATGTCTCTCCTCCGTCCAGATATTTTTAGTGGCTTTTGCAGGACGTGGGAGAGATTGCAGAGCTGCTGCCCAGCCATAGAGCGAGAGGAACCGGGGACGTTTTGGGGACGTTTCAGGCAATAGCGAATGAAAATAATTTCTCTGCAAGTTTTGACAAATGATATTTTGCCTGTTATTGTTGTAAACGTATCATTTGAGCGTTTATTGGCTTTTATTTTGATAGAACAGCGTGGAGTAAACGCAGGAAGTAGCGGAAAAGAGGGAGAACAGAGTTGGAGAAGGACGGCAAAATTTGTACGTTTAGTCCCATTCAGTTTGGTTTATTTAAAGATATAAGCTGTAAAGAGGATCAATAACATTAAGAATAACTTGTATTTTTAAAATAAATTGTAATTTAGCATGTATGAAAGTCTGATTAGCACATTAGTCATTTAATTTTAGTTTAACCTGCAGCTTTTAAGTTTTCACAACACATTTCCAAAGCCCGTTTATTATTTCCCTGAGACGAGCCGAATAGCTGAAGTTGCAGATATACGTTGCTGTGCTTGACGTTGACAGGAAATCAGTTGTTCAGTACTTGTTATTTGCAAGTTAAGTTCTCTGTACAGACACTAAACTCGGTGTTCAGCGATTCAGAACTCGCTTCCCATTATTGCACCGTGAGGATCTGTCAAATCATCTCAAGCTATAATAATACAGCTATTGTGTGTGAGGAAAAAGAGCTGCCATTTCTTTTTTCTTCCATCCTCGACCGTTTTCGTTTATCGACTACGCCTGCTTTTCACCGCGCGTACCATCGGCGCGTTACCATAGAGCTATTTTGATCAATTATGACATAACCTTCCCATTATAGCCTAATCGGATTTGGGAGTCGTGATTCCGAACAGCAGGACTCCGTGAGGATAATGATTGAGGGTCAGGGTTACTCAAATAAAAGCTGCAGGTGAGATTTCAGGTTGCAGCGACCCTTGAATCAAAATGTTAATGAGATTTCTCTTTTGCCCTTTCAAAAAAATACCATGTGAAACATCTAGAATGGCACTGAAAGCATGAATATCCAGCGTTCCCAGGCAGCCGGCAACCACCGGGAACGCTTTAGTAACCACATAGCAACATGCTAAAACCACTCCGTACCTTAGCAACCACATGGAGATACTGTAGAAAACTCCAACAGCACTCAAGCGTCTCCGGCTGCAGGTTTTGCAAGGCAAGTATCATTTTCATTTTCTTTGGAAAGTATTCAGATGCATGTCTGCAAGACCACAGAATAGAAGTCTTTTTTCTGCAAATCTGTTAGGGTCACCGAATAAAAGGTTATTTTGGCCTGATTTGTCTAGCATGAACAGTTTCAAACCATCCACTGTGAATTAAAAAAATTACAGAAAGGTCATGAGAAACGTTTTCCTTTCATTATAGGAAGTTTGAAAGTTTTTGGTAAGTTAAGACATCCATGTTAAGACGAACCGCAAGCGTTTCATTGGCATTCGTTAATAGTTTGTTTAATTGTTTTCTCTAATTTCTCAACTGCAGCAACTATTTACATTTAAAGTAGAGAATGTTAATCACAGTTAAATTAAATCACAGCAGCCTCGGGATACAACGTTTGTGAAACGTAAACGTTTTCCAGCGCAAATCACTTTTTCTAGAAGAAAAGGTTGCAGTTTATTCATCTGAAGTCCTCAAAGTTTTTCGTTGTTTTGATTCGACTCGACCAGTCTAAACTGTCCACTTTCAAAGCCACTGCCAGCAGTAATAAAAGACCCTGCAAGTCCGACCTTCAGCCATTGTTGCAGGAAAAATAGCCAATCACACCCGATGAGAGCAGCGCTAGGGTTCCCCGCAGGTCAGAGCGCTTATTTTCTCAGCGTTGTTTATGAAAATGATTTCAGACCCACTCGACAAGGGCAGACAGGCCGGGAAATTAGCAGAGAGAGGCTGGGAGATTTGCGGCATTGCGATTAGGTAATGAAGTCTGGATTTTTGCAGTAATGACTGGCTGCTGCATCGGCTGCGAGACGTAACCGGCAGTTATATGTTATGATGAAATAAGCCCCATTTTATGGCCGGGTGATTGTGTAATGTTGGCAGAGTGGCCTTTATTTATTGGTCATAAAACATGGCCAGTGTCAGGCAAAATCCTACAGCCACAGAATCGTAGGACCACAAGGGGCGGGTGTTTGTAACGCCTGATTAAAAATGTGTTGTCACTTTGCTCATAACATGAATGCAATGATTAAACATTACTTTAATGTTGATAATATGTTGGGGATAATGTGCAGTTAGCTGGTCATTATGGTCATAAGTAAAGCTGACAGAGTAATTAAGACCCCCTTGTGAAATGGGAGGAGGGTATTTTGCAGTAATGACTGGCTGACTGTACATTATGTAGCTTATTACATGCCTGTTTATCAACAAAGTAAATGGATATGAAATATGAATTAGTTGAAATGCATTCATGTACATGAGAAAAGACAGAAGAATAATGTAAATGATATGTACAAACAGTGAAGTTTTCCAGTGCTGTTATAGGAATTATTGTCACTCTCAGACACTCTCAAGAGTTTGACATAATGATAGATAATGAAAGTTCCACAGTCGTGTTTTAGTCTCCGATCTCAAATTGTTTTAACCAGCCCCTCTGTTTCTGACTTTCAGATCCGAGTATCTGGGGAAACGAACAAAGCATTGCTCTTTAAACAAGCACAAAGAGCGCAAACGCAACAGACGGAGCCCTGATGCGTTTGTTTTGTTGCGAGTTGTTTGCCCTTTAGCCAGGCCAGAATAATTTCTTTACACAGTCAGCCTGAGGTTGTCACAATCAGTGTTTTGGTTCCCTCACCCCCTTGCTTCTCCTCACACTCGTTTTGACTCTGAATTGTACCACCCAGAGGTTCTCAAGATTTGTGTTTGACAGCGCGACTCCAAAATTTCAAACAGAGCGACTCCAGGCGCTGACTTTGAAGGCTGTCAAGACTGTAAGTGAAATCTTTTTTTTGTTTGTTTTCTTTTTCGTTCACCACATCTCTCGTTACGTTTTGAATTTCTTTATTCCGTTTAGCTGCTCTGTTATCCGTGTACTCCCACCATTTTCCATGGGAAAATCTCAGTCTGGGAAAACTCTCTCTCTCTCTCTCTAACCCTTGCACTGGGTGTTTTTTCACTAGTTTCCTATCAGTCAGTGTCTCCAAACACTTCCAAGCTCACGTAAGGCCTGATAAATACTATATGGTCCGACTAGCGAGTTCCAATTATGTAGCAGGAAAGGTTTCCCACAATGCACTTCAACTCATCACTGCCCGTGATGCGTTACAGCTCATTACTGCTCACCCGTTCAAATTGTTTCTTGCACAGCGGTTGCCGAACAGTTTGTCCCTTGCCGTTGCCATGGCTGAGAACTTTGTTACAGGTAACATTTTTTTGACATTTTTTTTTGACAGTCTGTAGTTTCTTGTGTTCTCACTGGTAAAAAAATTGGCACTTAGAAATATCACATTTGTTTGGGGTTTGAACCATATGTGGGTTTGTATTTCTGCAATATTGTGGAAAGTAGCCTCGCCCACATAAAATCTGATTAAATGTAAATCATGTTTCTCATGTATATTAAAGGCAAGGTAGGCATTTTAGGTTGAAAGTCTCTTCACTTCCTGATAACAGTGACTAAGTAAAATGGTATAAATATATTTACATTTTTATGTTTGTTCTGTGAAAGGCACTGAACCACAAAATGTTCATCCAATCATTGCGTTTGGTCCGAATGCAATGATAGGATGAAACCATGTATGCGTTTATGTGTTGCAGGAAGCGTGGCTTTGGCAATCGCGTTGAAGGGAGGGACGGATCTTGTAACTGCGCTAGGTTGCTATTGTTAGCCTCTCTGAAATGCACACCCCTTTAAACATAAAGTTCAAAGAATAAGCATTTAGCCATTGTGGAGGTCTTGAAAATGTAGAGAACGTTTTCTTAGTTTTGCGGCCTTCAGCTGTGCAGGGCTACAGAACTTAACCTGTGAGCAGCCGTCCTGATTGGCTACAATTTGTGGAGTCCAGTTGGAACTTGTAGGAAACCTGATAAGACGAATCACTTGAGTGAGTTCGTGAAAAAGGAGCACAATAGAGACAAACGGAGCAGGTTTCTGTCAGCGGGTGAAACGACTCAATATTCATATTTCATACAAAACCTGTTTAAAGGAACCGCTGATTGTTCGAAATCAAACAAAGGGCCTTGAATAAGTGCAGCGATGTCGGCTCTTGCGAGGAGAGACCTGAAAGCTTTTTCTTTGCCTCCCGAGCAGCGAGACGGATCTTATAGCTGTTAATCCAGACATTTCATCTAAACGCTGAAAGGGTGGGCGAGAAGAGAAAGTGAGTCAGTAGTTTTTACCGTTGACGTTGACCAGCGTGAATAACAGGCATGTTTTATTCATGAGGAAATAGAAGTGCGCTCTGTCACATTGTGTTGGTTTTATTCGTTCAAACCTATGCGACAGCTTTTATTCTAAACAATACTATAAACTTTAACTTAGCGTTGAAGGCTGTGCTATATCAAGACTGAATTGTACCTCAGGGTTATGTTTTTAAAGAAGCTGGAGAGAGGCAGAAGTTTGTCAGCCACCGGCGGTGTCGCAGAGAAAGACTGTTGTGGGAAAATAAGCTGTTTCAACTTCTAGTGAGCCGTTTGGTGTCTACTTCACGCAGGCAGCTGCCTACTAAGACACAATTCTAGGTCTTGTAGAACCTCATTAATGGCTGATTTGAAACGCCCTACGTAGGCGTCCACACGGTTAAGAAGTTAATTCAGTTAGCAAATAGGCTTTGTTTGCAGAACGTCAAGCACCTGAAAAACCAGGGTTAGCATCAGTATGTGCATTCTGGGTATGTTTCATCCACACGCCATGCTACTTTATAATTTAGGAAGGCAGAATACGGTTGCTGCCCACCTTCTGAGGCAGCGCTCATGTCCAAGCCTTTGATGCCTAGGTAGGCAGCTCCCCAGGTTTTAGAACGGAGCCACAGCACAACTGTAAACGTGGTGGATTCCAACGTAGCTGAAATTGCTTCTCGTAAACAAATATTTTTAATCACTAAACCGTCATTTTGTTTTAATAGCTTCTAGCCGCCTCCCTCCCACAATCTCACAGTCGCACAACATATACCGCAGACCTTAAAAATCGCACACACACACCTATATAACACCACAGTCATCCTTCGCAATCGTCAGCAAGGCGATCGGACCGCGATCCCCACACCTGCTCCGCTAAACCCACAGCCTGCCTTACAATGTTTTCCATTCTTTCCTCATATCAGCTTTAATTACACACAGACTGCAAAAGCCTCTGTCTTATTAATCTCACCATCGCAGACAGAGAGCTCGCACCGTCGCTTATAAATAATTGAATGAGATTTTAAACCGCCAATTAAGTTAAGCAGCAGGGAGGAAGGAAGTCTCTCGGTGGCCGATTCATTAGTAATGATGTTTGACATTTGCACCACCGTAAAATGGAGGCATTAGTCGGCATCGTGTAGAGACCGTTTCAGGCGCAACAGTCTGAAGTTGCATTGTATTAGCTTCGGATACCTGCGAATTCTAGCTCTCCAGCACCGGCGATCAATAAATCATAACGGTGTGGTGCGGTTCGGACAGACGGGTAAGAGAAGGGTGGGGAAATAAAAGAGAGTTACATACCAAAGGGTTTTAAAACAGAGTTTGCCGCCCGGCTCCCCTGCATTTCAAGTAGCGCTAAGTGCTCAAAGCCCATTTCAGGTTTCGGCTGTCAGCTGAGGTGAATTTAGCATTTATTTTCCTCTGTAAACGTTTATAGGAAGTTTAATGGGCGTCCGCGCTACTTCCTGTGACAGTTACGGCCTCTGAAAGCTTTTAAAGCTCATGAAAACTGTCATGAAAAGTGTCCGGGTCATTTTTCACGCCTCAAATCAAATAAAACAATAGGAAGTTAGGTAAACAAGAGAATAATCCATTATGATGTTATATCATGATGGTGGGAAAGGATTGAAATCTCATTTTACAGTAACTTCATGTAAATGTGTTAGTTCAAGCAAAACGGTACGGTAGAACGGTAGTTCAAGCGGTAGTTCAAGCAAAACAAACATGTTGTTCAGATTGTAGAGTTTCTCATTACAGTAACAATAATTGTCTGTATAACTTTAATGCATGAAGGCATTTGGATAAATGTGCAAGGCATGCATTTACTGAATTCACATCCGGTCCACACTGAATGTGAATCATAATGTGTTGTGATGCAATGCTGTGTAATAGTTTGAGTGTGTCCACACTGGAACCATTTTTTCCAATTGTTTCACCATTAATCTTTTGGTTGAGAAAAGTGTTTTTTTTTTTTAAATATTATTATAAAACAGTGGCTACAAAAAACAGCTATATGGCATGTGTGTGCTGAGCGTTTTTGTACAACGGTTAAGATTTAAAACATGTCATCAGATTAAGATTTGAGATTAAGACTAACTTGCAAATTTATGTTCCAAACAGAGATGGCGATAGAGAGACCAATGGTGTGTGTGGTGTGTGTGTGTGTGGTGTGTGTGTGTGTGTGGTGTGTGGTGTGTGTGTACATATATCATAATAATAATAATGGATGCACTAGCTTGTCTGTATGCTAACAATTAAACAGATGTTGGTCAACTAAACAGACACCATCAGCACAGACGGCGTCTTTGATTATAATGAGAGCAATTGGCTTTTGACCCATCAGCTAGCGCTGCTCATGTCCAGTACGGCAGGGTGTCCGTTTCAAAATAGTATAGAGAAAATGAGCAAGTCTGGGCCACACGGTGTGACTGGACGTCTGTCACTGGTGTTTTCTCATCAAAGCTGAGGGGAAACGATACGTTTTCTTCATTGGGAAAGTAAGTCACTCATTCACTTACTAGTAAACACTGCAGAATATACAAGCAGTTTATACAGCGTACAGTTTTGTGAGTTATAAACTATAGTCGTATCGTATGTATCTATATCAAAATGTTTATGAAAGACAAGAGAGTGACAAAATATTTACTATTGGCCAAATTGTTGGTTGTGTTCAAATTCAAGTGTAAAAATATTTTCAATGTCATTTGATCCATAATTTATAAACCTGTTTTAAAACAAATCTTCCCCAGATTCCAGAACTCGATCTCAGTTGATGTGGAGCAGAATTTCCCTCTGTGAGAATGGCCGGTTCCCCCCCATCGTGCTCCGATGCCTCTACATACAAGATCACGGTGTTTTCGACGGATTTATCCCCCCGCCTCCTCGAGACGCTGAAGTGTCTTTGTTCTGCCCCATTACTCGCGGTTAGGAGCTGCAATTCGTCTCCATCTGCTGCTTCCGTCGAGCCTCACCGACTTCAGTTCCCCTAGACACGCTCACTAGCTAAAAAAGTAAAAAATGGTGAAGTGTTTCCATGGTCTTCCGTGCAGATCTGTCGCTCTCTCGGAGAGCCTCTTAGCATCGTTCTTAATGCTAAGATGTGGTTCCACTCCTTGGGAGGCCAGAATCGAATGTTAGCGCATCGCTTTGATACGTTCTGGGGTAATGCGGTCTTTGATCTTTGTTTATGTCATTAATGGATGAAGCCGCTACTTGTTGCTTAAGAGCCTCGTTGCAAAACATCTCTGTTCCTACAAAAGTATAACAAGGACAGGGAAAACTACTTGAATGTATTAATATAAAGGCTTTACAAAAGGTAAGTAGCTAATCTGCTGCCTTCCAAGATATTTTGCTTTGGCCCAATTTAATCATAGCATTGCATATGTTTTTGTTTTTTGACAGATCAGTCATTCCTATAATGCACTGGGAAGAGCTCAGCGGAATCCAAGATGGCCGACAAATACAGAATGTTGATTCCTAAATGCACAACATATTAATTGTATTAATAAACAGTTACATATGATAAAAAAAATTACTGCTTTGTTTCATATTTTTGTGTGCCATGTATATTTGTGACATGACTGAAGTCTCTTAGCTTAGCTTTTAAATCCGTACAGCGTACCAACGACTTTATCCTTTTACAGGGTTTCCTGAAGAGCGAGCGAGTGGCTCGCATGGTGCAGAGCGGCGGCTGCTCCGCCAGCGACTTCCGCGAGGTCTTCAAGAAGAATATCGAGCGTCGGGTTCGCAGCCTCCCAGAGATCGACGGCCTGAGCAAAGAAACCGTCCTCAGCTCCTGGATCACCAAGTACGACGCCATCTACAAAGGCGAGGAGGACCAGAGGAGGCCGCAGGGTCGCATGCCTTTCACGGCCGTGTCCGAGCTCATCCTCAGCAAGGAGCAACTTTACGAGATGTTCCAGCAGATCCTGGGGATCAAGAAGTTTGAACATCAGTTGCTCTACAACGCCCTGCAGGTCAGTGGTTTCTCAAGATCTCGGTAGAGTTTTCTTCCCCATGTCAAAATATTTGATGCCTGGAATTTTTTTTTCAGAAGTTGTTGTGAGTGGTGAGCACCAATCCTCAGGATAACTGTTGTGGTTGAAGAACACGTTTTTTGCAGGCTTGCTCAACTCTTCTGATTGGTTTAAGTTTAGAAAATTTCATTTACACAGAAAAGAAACAATCGAGAATCGATTCCTGACTCCCTGAATCAGAATCAGAACCGTGAAATTCCAATCATTTCAACCCCGTGATTTTATTGCTTGACGTTAGGAGTTAAGAACTCGAACGTCTGCTTGGCACTGTGGGGGTGACCAATAAATCTGCTCCACCCGGAGTTCAGTTAGGATTTTGGAGGTGGGGGGTGACTATCTAATAATGATTTTCATCCCCAAACGTCTGCTTAACCACATATCATGCGAACGTCAATGACCAGACTCTGAAACTAAAGAGACATTGAGGCAAAACTTTGTCAGGTACTAATAATGGAATTCTAGTTTTGTATTATCTAGCTGTATGCTAGCTGCTAAATTCATTTCAACAACTGGATATAAGGTTGACGCACAGTATATCCTTATATTTCTAAAAAATGTTGATTTTGTTTGTTGTCAGGTTCTGTTGTCTGTTTGAATTTGAAGATTGTTTAAATACTCGTCCTTATTACGCTAAGCAGTTTAGCGCTTTTTAATCCCTTGCCCTTTATCTTAATTACCTGAGCACAGGTGGCTGTTAGCCGATCACCAGACTCTTTGAAGACCTCTCAGAAAGGTCAGGGGTTGATGAGACCCCGTGTTATCTGTCAGTAGCCCTCACCCTGGGGAGAAGAGGATGTAGCGGGTGGTCTTCAGAGACCTCCCTTTTCGTCGCAATTACAGATAGCAGATTAGGCCCAGTGTTAATTAGCATGTGCCTTGTCTTTTAAAAGCAGCTTTTTCATGCTGCGTTTTATTTAAAATTGTTGTTATTTTTTCATTAGGTGGCCTGTTAGATGCCTTTTATTTAAGGGATAAAAGAAATAATGGGTTTTATTGGGTGTTTTGTCTGTTCGCGTCACAGTTTGTTTCAAATGCGTGCCAGGCTGACGCCTCCAGCTGTTGCGTCGTCTTGTTTTTTCTGTATAGCTTTTAACTGCCTATTTTTCCAGTTTCATAAATGCAAATTGTTTAATCAACTTATGTTTTTTGTTTCATTACCGCGCATCAGTATTTATCAACCGTCTACCTGGACCTGTGCACCAGTATTTATCAACCAGGGACTCGTTCTTAAAATAAAAGCCAGTTTGGGTTTGCGCTTGTAGTTCAGTTAAATAGTTGAGGCTGATCTCAAACCGCCCCTTAGATACATCCATTAATTGTATTTAGTTACTAGTTAGTAGCTGGTTAGTAGCTTATTCAGTGTTTGGAGGTGGATTCATTAGTATGGATTATCAACACAACACACGTATTCAGACCCAAATGCACTTCAGAAGTCCAGTCAGAAGATCCGGTTTATCAGCGCCTGAGGTCCGTATGCGTGTCCCGGCTTCCTTTAATCCGCAGCGGCGGTACATTGTTAGGGACTAATGAGGAGAAGTTGCACCGCTGTTCCAGTCCAATCAGACCTGAGCCGCCGGTGCCGATCAGCACCACAGCGCTTATTAAGAATTTAAGCGTCCGTGTGGATGCTATAGATCCATGTCAGGTGACATTTAAAAGTTTGTTGGTTGCTTTGACTGTTAGATCCGTCATTAGCCGGAAACTCAGCGCTCGATAAATCAGCCGTGCACATGTGTTTTTAAAGGGCAAAGAACCGTACGTTCATGAGACAGGATTGTATAGCAAATCAGATCAATATAATCACTGCGTCTGAATTTTTTTTTTAAATATCTTGATTATCTTTGTTTTATCAGCAGTGAAGATGAGAACTTCAAGCACAACAAATAATCAGAATTTACTAGCGTATACATTTATAACAGCAGCTAGGGAAACATACTACTTTGTAATCTCATTAATCGACTCATCTGGCATATTTTCCCAAACCGCACTAGAAGAAATGAGACTTTTAATATTTGACTATTTTGCAAGTGCAAGAGATTTTACATCAGTTATTTTTGGATCTTTCGACGTGTGACCCGTTCCCTCAGTGATTGTTATCTTGCGTTCATGCGTATTGACGCAACCGCTTGTCATAAAGTTCATAAAGCTGGTGACAATGTTTTCAATTGGGATTAGCTGAAATCAGTCGTGTTTCATCAATTCTGTCGATTTAAGTGACAGAAAAGAGATTTTCTGACAGAGTATGGCGGGTTATTAAGGTCATACAGGTTGACCAAAGAGGCTAAGAACTTAGAAACAACAGCTTTATTCTGAGCAATGTTTCATGTGCAAAATCACGAATATGAGAAATATCTAATATATGTAATCAGGTGCCAATTATGAGGGGCTTTAAAAGCGTCGAGCCCCCCCACAGAAGTCTTTAATGTACAAGTTCTCAAGTTTCAGACATTCAAAGGGTATTTCAGTAACTACAAAAGAACAAAAAACTAGTAGTTAGTCCACAGTGTTTTTGCCTGACTATAAATGACTGTTCACAAAGTGGTGTTGCCAGCACAGGTAACCATAGCAACAGTAACCTGCTTGGCACTAGCACTAGCGGTATGTCACAGGATGGACGGGCAATCTTTACAGATCGCTTTATTGTGGATTTGCATATCACAAAGAAAGTTTGGTTTGAGTCTGTTTCGTTTTGAGATTTGACATGTGATTTCATCAGATTTTGCCCCCCCAGAAGTAAATGCAAATAATTGTGAGGATTCAGTGATTTAAAGATGCATGCAAACAAATTTAATTTGCATTTTTACATTTTCAATCATTTGCATTTTAATGTTCTGTGGTGTTGTATTTGTATAGTTAACTTGTATACTTTTAATGTAAATTAAATATATGTTTATCTTTAATATAATTATTATAGTTTTAGGTCGCACTCCCTCGTCGTTCCATCAAAATTCCCATTTGTGGAATTTCGGCCCTGTCGATTTTTTTTTTCCCTAGCAAATACATGTGGTTGATTTAAATTCTTTGCCCTGCTCTCACCATTTGTGTCTTTTATCTCTGATAAACGCTCCACCCGGTGTCAAATTCCAGAACACCGTCGGGAACGCCAGGAGAGGGGAAACAAGGAACCGGAAAAGTAGACTGACAGCACGACAACTGATATGTCAGTGAGTGGAGTGTGGCGCGCTGACAGTCCGCGGAAGAGAGACGGATGCGTCCAAGTACAGCAGACAGGAGCGAGAATAGAGACTGAGGAGATAAAAGGACACGGAACGATAATGGAGAGACGTAACGTAGACAAATTGAGATAATGTAGAACAGCGAGCAGAAACTGATAAGAGCGTGACACAAAAACAGCAGTTTATAAATAACTAAACGCACATGAAATATTGATTCCGGTTTATTATGAGACGGCAGAGTAATGCGGAAAATGAAACTGGTCGTTTTTTTGGAATGTTAGTCGGAATGGAATCAGCAGTCATGGAATGGCAGCAAATATATGAAATGAACCAATCAGAATCAAGTATGGCTGAGGGCTGTGACAAGGCTGTACTAATACTTGTTTAATATCTTAAATAAGATTGTGGTATGCTTTTGATCAGTCTGTAAAAGCAAACAATGAAGTGCATTTACAATAAGACGCTTACATTGGAGGCCTTGTAGTCAAATAGTTGCAGCCAAATTCATAAGTGCTTTAGAGACGCATGGCTTGACTTTTTGTTGTTGTTCATTCCTGTTAAAGCCTTGGTAAGTTTATAAAGTGGTGCTTGTTTAACTAACTTATCTACAGTAATACAGTTATCTGTATTAACTAATCTGATATATGATGTCGCCAGATGACATCATTGATGTCAGGCGGGAATGCGAGCGTGAGAATGTCAGTGAATAGGTTCATGCAAAGAGCGTCTGGTCACACACACAGACAGACAGACGGGCACGCTAAAATACAGCTGAACGCAGAGGTCGCTCAGCCGTACACGTTCTCCCCTCAGCAACTGTCATCCTCTCCATAATGAACACATTCAGCTGTTCCTCGTGCTCCCGCTGCCCTGTCATCTCTCTTTAGCGCCTCGCACCTGCGGCCGGAGGAGCCGCCGTGCAGGTGAGCCGTCGGGAAGCGGAAACGAGTTAATCACCTCAGATACTCCGGTCTCTCTGACAGGGTCACCAGAGACGCCGTGTCCCTGTGACCTGCCTCCGCCGGTCCAGTCTTAGAGTTCAAAGGTCACGGGTCCCGTGCTGAGAGAAATTAGTTTAAGCTGGTTTTTTTTTAAGCTAAATATCGCAGCACTTTCGTTTTGACTGTGTTTAATGTCTTAGCGTTGGGTGAGAGTGAGACAGACAGACACATAGAACAGTTTACATGCAGAAAGATTTACATGAACTGGTCACTATCAAAACATAAAGCTTGTATTTGGGTGGAAAATGAACAGTAGATGACAGTTTTTAAGTGTTTAAAACGGTCTCCCTTTGGACTATATTAAGCGAATAATGCTACACAATAAATTACATGAAGCGTTTTAAATGATAATGCTGGCGAATCAGAAGTGATTATTTTTGGTTGTTTAAAGGGTTAAAAACACCTACTGGCCGATTGATATGTTTACAAGGCTGTGTAGTTTTATATTGCTGTCAAAAGCTTTGTGATTTAGCATCTATATCGCAGCCCCAGTGTAGAGAAAAAGGCAAGACACAGTATTTATTTCAGAGGATGAGAGAACATATTGTGGCTGTGTTACTGTAGATGGCTGAATTTAATTGGATTGCTAATTTAGACGAGGGGGGGTAAATAGAGCCGGGGGGGGCAGATCAGGGCCGGTGACGTCCTTCATTAGGGTCGTCCTCCTTAGGCTTGTTGTCATAGAAATTGTTGCCAAACTCACCAAAATAGAGCAGCTAAAGACTAGCGAACACTTTGGTAGCACGGCAACAGAAAAGAATCTGGTGTGCATATGCGCTTGACTCCAGGGAAGTGTCCAAGCATGTTTTCTTCAGAAAGAAAGCAACAATGAAACAGTTCCATTGCCTTACGAGCCAGAACCAGAATCAGCGCCGCTCGTCGCATTTTGGCAGTTTTAGTATCATTTTTATTTAGGTGCTGTTGTCGTCGTGCTGGAAAGTGGTCGCCGTGGTCATTGTGTCTGTCAGGTTCAGTAATTTAAGACAGAATTATCGGCCGGCCGGTGACATTTAACATTTCTGTTCTGTCAGACTTCTCCAACTTGCTAAGCTTGTTATTTAAAAGCTAGAATTTGTCAATGTTCGGATACAAAACCTCAAATGAATAGAATTCGGTAGAGTTTCATTTCTGAGGTAGAATATTTCAGTTTTTATTCATGCATTTAAAAGATGCTTTTATGCAAAGTGACTTAGTTTGCATTAAAGTTAGACATGTAGTCAGTGTGTAAGTTGCCTGAGAATCGAACCTGCAACCTTTGTGCTGCTAACATAATGCTCTGCTCTCTCAGTTGAGCTACAAGATCGTGACAAATGTATTGACAAAATAAGGATTAAAGCTTAGATTAGACTTAAATCTGTCCATACAAACATGAAGGTATTTTTTATGTTTCTTGCTGTAATGTCACAGTGTTTATATACTAGAAGATAAAAATAGAGGCTCACAGCTGCTTGAGTAAATTGTTCTGCCTATCCATTAAGAGCGAATTATGAAAATAATAAATTGCTTTATTGTCTTACAGATGATTGGAACATTAAATACGGCTTGTGGGTGTAACACTGTGTCCAGGTGGGTCACATCTGTGAACGTTTCAGTAACGTTCAAAGAGCGCAACAAGTGACGCTCAACAGAAATCTGATTGGCTGCGGACCGCAGGTCCAGCGTTATCGTAATTAAATCTCTCTTTATTCGTACCGTGCGCACAGACGTATAGCTCGCCGTGTAAATAACGTGCTGAAAGCAAACATGAGAGATATTAGGCCCTAATTATCTATAAACAAGCTATGAATGTTGTTGGTTATTTGTCCTTAATTACCTGTCAGAAATGGAAATAGATGGAAGCGTTAATTCCTAATTAGCGACGGTTTCATTCGATTCCCACGGAACGTTCCGCTAACCATTTCCTCGTATCTTGCTTGCCAAATATAAAGTGTCTTTCAAATTTGACGGCTGTGAAAACAACATTAAATCAACTCCGTGGGGGTCTTGGCGTGTGCGTTTAGGGTCCGTGTTTGTTTCTTGTTGTAGTCATCAAAGTTCTCCATAATACCAAGGTTAGATGACGTTCCTCAACCATTAGATCCTGATCATTGATTGGCTGTCACCCTCACCTCGAACTCTTGTGGTCCATGGGGTCGTTTGCTAACATATTAGCTGATTTAACAGCAGTTTTCTTTCAGGTCCTGTGCCCCTCACTGTCCCTGTGCTCTCATTACATCCTGTGAAGTCTTTCATAAGAGCTTCGTTTCATAGACGCACTTCCTTTAACACCGATTGCCCTCTTTCCATCTGCAGAGACACGGCTAACGGCATCATTAAACCCTTCTGCTGATACACCCACGTTTGACCGGACCAGCGCCGGGCATCTGGTCTGCTTTCTCCCACACGTTCCTTATGAACGCAGAACCGCTTTGTGGATTTGCATATGTTAATAGAATGAGTCGATAATGAGTGTTGATGGGAGCGCTAGATCGTCTCGGAGGCACAAGGCGGCAAAGTGTGGCAGATATTAGCCGGCTTCATTATGAAGATGAAACAATATCATTAAAACATTGACGATCGGTTGCCAGGTTTTGCTGTGTGTTCCTAAGGTGTTTTTTGTACGTTGCTATGGGGTTTCTAAAGAGATGTGAGTTGTTTCTAGGGAATTTTCTGCAGTTTATGAGGCAACCGGGTTATGCAATCAATACATTTCCCATCATGCTTTGTGGCAGCTTGAAAATTATAATCATTTAATAATAATAATAATAATAATGCATCAATTATGTCTCTGATCTTCATTTAAAGGTTTGTAAGTGAAAACCGGAGGCCATTTTATGACCGTACAACCTCAACACACACACACACCTCCCACCAGGAAGCGACACAATTTGAGGTGACATTCGTGTCAGTAGCACAAATGGCACAGTGATGCGCTCGTCTGTAATCGCATACAGTGTGCAGTGCATGCAGGCATGCTCAGCTGTGCAGCAGCAGCACAGTGTGAAATCAGAGCGGAATCCACCTCACAGCCGCAGGGAGATGAGCTTATCGAGTGGAAACACTGCTTGTGTGTGTGTGTGTGTGTGTGTGTGTGTGTGTGTGTGTGTGTGTGTGTGTGTGTGTGTGCGCTAGAGATTTCCCACTCATGAAGAGGAAAGCCTGTCTTGATAACATGCCAGCAATGATGTGTGGGTGTTTTTGTGCGTTTTATGTGTGTGTGTGTGTGTGTCTATGCCAGATCCAGGCATTAAACAGATAAAGACATTAAATGTCTTTATGATCTCGTATTACCTCAGTACAGCAGGCCAAGATTCACTCAAAGGAAATCTGTACGACTAATCTCAGTTGTCACGAATCCCACCTTGCTCATCTTCACACCGCTGTGGGCTTTGATCCACGGACATCTATCTGTGAATAAACCGGTGTGTCGAGTAGATAAGCTCTGTTTTCTGTTTTTTTTGTGCAGCTGGACAACGTGGACGAACAGGCGGCACAAATCCGCAGAGAGCTGGACGGGCGACTGCAGCTGGCTGAGAAAATGGCAAGAGTAAGACACCCTCACCTGTCTGCGACTGTGATCTTACTGTGAGGGTGGCTTCCTGAAACACCTTCAGATTGCTGTCAAAAGAACAGGAAAACACCTGTTGTGTTTTTTTATCTCTAAAGTTCGCTTGACAGCCCTCCTGTTACAACAGGAAGCGTGGAAGGGGTATGTTTGATGGGATCACCCATATTTGGGCAGTGCAGGATGAGTCATCTTTTATTTTTGGTTCGTTTTCCTAGAAGAGAGAGACTATAAATGCGACCCATGCTGGCAAAATGAGCGGGAATGTGCACAGGATAATTAAGAGCTACAGGCGAAACAAGTGAAAAATGTCAGTTTTGGTCCAATTTGAGGTTTTCACAAAAATGAGTTCATTAAGCCCCCATCTAGCGTTCCCAATGCTCCAAATAGCAGTTAAACATCTAAAATTATCTTTATTGTACATTTTCTGAGAGACATCCTTTCCCAAAACATTCCTTTGTTTTATTAATCCATGAAAAATTGCCGTATTTTCTGCTCTCTTCTCCACGACTGGTGCTTCAGACAGATGTAGCTCATTAATTTTTGTTATTCCAACAAATCGTACATCATTTTAAAGGTTTTTTAATGGGAATGTGAGAATAACAAACTCATTTTTGAAAATGTGCTCACTGTGATTCATTTTGCTTCAGCGCAGGTCACAAATACTGAATGCATACATACAGATCTGCTAAAAAGAAACATGTAGAATGAAGTGAATTTTTCTCACGTGGGTGTACATCATTTAAAAAAAATGTTAATAAAGAAAAACTTTCTTTTGCATGAACTATTGAAGTGCTGTTATATTTTTAGGAATTTTAAAATGTAAGCTTCAGTTACCTCAAGACGTTGAGGTAAAAAATTCTTCTGAAAAATTCCTTCTCACCATGTCCAACAGGAGAGAAAGTTCCCAAAGTTTGTTTCCAAAGACATGGAGATGATGTTTGTGGAGGAGCTCAGGTCTTCTGTTAACCTTCTGATGGCTAATCTGGAGAGCCAACCGGTGGCCAAGGACTTCAAGCCCAAGATCAAGCCAAAACTCACGCCCATGAACAGCTTCCTGGACATAGGCGACGAGAACGACCTGCCCCTCTCCAAATCCGACGTGGTCCTGTCATTTGCCCTGGAGGTATGACTTTATTTCCTTTGTATCCTCACAACTAACTTCACGTGATGCAACGGAAGAAACGTCTGAGTGTAGGAGACCACCGTTTCTCCAGATGTCTTCTGACGGTTCTTCATTGGTTCCACAGATTGTGATTATAGAGGTCCAGGGGCTGAAATCGGTGGCTCCAAATCGAATTGTGTACTGCACCATGGAGGTGGAGGGAGGCGAGAAACTCCAGACAGATCAAGCCGAGGCCTCCAGACCGCAGTGAGTAGATTATACATGAGGAGAAAAAACTAGCTTGTAAACAGAATGTATAATATCTATAGACATACAGTTGGTATGTCTTGTTGGGAGTCTAGTTTGGTTTAGCCAGGTGCTTTATTTATAAATAAAACCCAATTCAATCCACAAACAAGGTCAGAAAAGATCAAGAAAGAGGCAGACATCGCATATCAGGTCCAAAATCACATCGTGAATGAAACACGATGCATAAGGTCAACAACAAAACAATGAAATGAGATGAAATTTTCAGAACTGACGCACAGATAACAGTTTCACGAGGATAGACTATGGGAATTGTTTTATTTATACTAGTAGCAAACAGAAATAGATGAAACAAGAAGGTCTGAGAGCCATAGCGTCATACTAGTGTTCCGCTAAGGGCTCTCTCTGGTGGCCGGGAGTTGGCGATGCAAGAAGTGTTGAATTGCTTTACTGTACTATTAGAAAGGACATGTTGAGCAAAGATGTAGACAGTCTCAGCCTTTTCCATTCTATGAAGAAATGTTTACAAGCTAAATTTGTTCTTCATCTTTTTTTTCCCACCTCAGGTTAACAACAAATTAATTGCGTTTGCCATTGAAACTGCCTTCTTTGCAATCGCTCTTAGTTCAGCATGATTCTGCAATACACGGTGTACCGACCTCTGGAACCCTTTTACAGTTACAAGGCCATGGTTGTATTTTATCCAAGTGATTCAATATTGCTGCAAATCTACTGCGAGCGTCTCTGGGATTTATCTCCAAAACCTGAGCACAAAATGTCTCTCTCGTCTCTTCAGTTTCCCATTAGCATTACTGACTTGTTTTGACACCGCAGACACGTCGAAAATGCGCCAGCGGTGCGCTGCTGAACCCGGAACGGAGCTTTTGGAGCGAGATGGCGACCGGTTCCCCGAATGTGGACGGGTTATTGTCAGGCTTTATTTAAACTCATTAAATGCTGTGGATCACAGGGTCCAACCATATCATATCTGCAGAAATAATTCCTCTGACCTGAATGAAGAAGCGCGTCCAACCACCCTGTTTATTGGGTAAACAGTGAGCGCCGAGACTCGGTCTGGGCAGTAATTGGAATTATATAGTCTGTTGAAGTCGCCTTGATGGGGTTTTTGTAGTAGTTTGATTGAGTAATTGGATTGTTTTTTTTTTTTTAGAAGCATGAATTTGATTTTCATTTAATTTACAACATAAATTTCTCTGCTTTTTAGTTTGTTACATTTATTTACATTTAGTTGACGCTTTTATCCAAATCATAGTTACAGTTGAAGACGTGTTTATGTACATAAAACGAAGTTGAACATTGAAGCATTAGGGATTTGTAGAGTGTCTGCTTCTTGAAGGTTTCTTGGTGGTCCCTGCAGATCTTGTGGAGGCTGGGATAGGAATTATCTGTTGAGGACGCTTGACCATCAATGTCAACGTAGGTTTGATTGGAGTTTTGTATATTGTTGAAGCTGCTAATGTAATATAGCGTACAGAATGTTTTTAGCATGGACTGATTTCTCCAACTGACCTGCACCCATTATGTTTTGATCAAGTAGGTCTATAAATGAGGTAATGCAATCTAGACTTTTGCTCTAAGTGGTTTTCAGACGTCTCTCAAAGGCTCCAGAATAGCTTCGACATGACAAGGAGGAGGAATTCATCAAGCTAAGCGGAGCTTCCTCGCTAGTGTTGAAAGACGGGTGGCCTTTAAAAGTGTCATGTGGAGCACTAAGTAGATAGATGGCGGGAAATAAGCTGACACTCATTTATCCAGTCGTTTAGCAATTTATGCAGAACAGATGCAAGGAAAGTCAAGTCTGGAGGTAATGGCCCATCTACGTCAGCAACTGAGAAGATTCTAGAAGACCAGAGAAGGTTCTAGATGAAATAAGAGTTTGTGAGGTAAAACAACCCAAACTTTTTGAAAGAACAACCCAAAAACTTGATTGAAAGAAAAAGCAGATGTTCTTGTTTCCATCAAAGCCCTCAAGGTTCTCCTTAGAACATTCACAAGTTTTGCTGGACCATCAGACCATCTGAGCAGAAGATGCCAACTGCTCAGAAAATGAGGTTTTCAGTTCAGCTTTTCTGTTATGCTAGTAGAATTTTGTTTTGCAATAATTAGCATTGGAAATATGCTAAGTGTTTTGCATTTCAGGAGATGCTTTTAGCATTTTATAAATTTTTCAGTAGACCGTGTATATCTGTCTGTCCAGTTTGGATAGACAGATACACAGAAACGTACATTTTGCACCTATTTAATGTACAGTAAAACTATACATTATGGTTATTGTGGTTCTGAATTATTGCTGGATGATACATTTGGCATTAAATTAAAATTACAGTTTAGCCTGGACAGAAATGTCCTCTTTTCTATAAGGATATAATTACAGTGAGTAACATCGTATTGTAACATGGCATTATGCATTTAATACAGGCGCTCGCATTTGCTCTGGGCAAGATCGCTTCTAAATCAAAGCTTAATGAGAGCCATTCGCTTTAAAGGTGTTTGCGTTAATACAGTTGCTGTTATATAATCGCGCTGCCAAGATAAACTCGACACAAGCGCTCTCTGAAGACCTCGGAGAGCCTTTCAAGACGGTTATTATTCGCAATTAACGTCAATGGCTGGCTCTGTCGCAACTAGCATGCTGCGAAGATATAAGACTAAACTTAGAAAGTCTATTTTACTGCAAATTAAATATTAAGGAGCACGGTCGCGCCTCATTGTTTGGTTGCCACAGCAACAGTTCCTGCAATAAATAGGCCATCCTCCTTGTTTTGGGGTTCGAAACGCCACCGGGTAGCTAAAGGTCGATTTAAGAACAATAACGCCAACCAGCCTCTTAAAATATCCACCAACCGGTCGGGTTCCCCAAGGCTGTGTCGGGTTCCAGACAACATCAGTTAAAGCGATGCAGACAGCATCTTCAGTTGCCAGCTGTTACCCAAATTCATTCCAGGAGACAAAACTGTAGGAAGCGGCCTCCGGACACCCAGACGGGAATCTCACAACGCCCCATGCACCACAGACTCATGAGCCAGACTGTGAATCATCTTCCTGACTCACAAAGTGTCTGTTGTGGACGCTGTAGTCTAGACTAGCTGTGAAAGAGTGTGTGTTTGTTTTTTTTTTATTGGCATTTTGTACAGTTTATGTACCTTTTGTTTGGTAAAATGTAACTTCAGATTTATTCATCAGCAAAAATACATGCTTTATGAAAACATGTCCAACCACACTTTAAAACTCTCTCAGGCTTTATTGCTTTAGAAAGTCAATACTAAAGGTTTGGGGCAGAGGAACTGAATTAAATGTGAGCAGAATCCAGGTTTCAGTAAAGTGAATTGCCACAAGCATCCATTGGCCTCCTCAAGAAAGAGAGTTAGTCTAACTTAGATTGTGTCTGTTGTTGTGCTGGAATACGGACAGCTATACCTCAGTGTAAGTTACAATCTGCATGTTTTAAACAGCACACACACACACACTGATACGTTGACACATGCCATACCTGAAGTCACTCTCAGACACGCTCTGACAGTTTCTGTGACAGCGTGACAGTTCTCGTCAGATTTTAAAGTCAAGTGTTACTTTAAAATCCCGGTTCTGAAGTCCGGAAGGTCCAGCTCATTCCTCAGGGAATTACGTTCCGTAAGCTGTAGTTTGATCCACAACAGAACGTTTCAGCAGAGCTGGAGTTTATTGTTGTTACAGTTATGTGGGATTTAATGAGACTTACGGAATGGGAGAGGAACAAGGCGCAAGCAGGACTCGAACCTGCTTTTATTTGCTGAACACCTACTGCTACTACTACTGCTGTGCCACAGTTTTGGTTTACAAAACAAAAGTTTATCCATAATTAAAGTTAGATTTAGTTGCTTCGTGTTTTTTGTAAAATCTGAAGAATTAGCTTGACAGTTTTGACAGTCATTTTTTTAACAGCGTTAGAATCACACAATTAAAAGACATGGTCTAAATATAAATGCTTGATTTTATAAGCAAATACTTGGTTTCCTGACACACCAAGAACAATTTCTATAAAGATTAAAGAATTGTAGAGTCTACATTACATCATACAAAATGGCTTCATTGATGTCACCGCTGATAAAAGATCGAATTCATCATATTTATCGTTCTCCAGCTCTTACTGCAGAGCTGAAGTATAAACTCATAAACTTGTCGTCCGTCAAGTGTGTGACACTAAGTTGGTTACTTTGCAGGTATTGTTGTGAATGGGCCTTTGCTGTCATTTATTTGTAGAATTGCATTTAGTAGAACAACGAAATTTCCACCGTTGCTCCTGTGTTTGTTTCCTCACAGGTGGGGCACCCAAGGAGATTTTACAACCACCCACCCTCTGCCGGCGGTCAAAGTCAAGCTCTTCACCGAAAGCACTGGAGTTTTAGCGCTGGAGGACAAAGAGCTGGGCAGGGTGAGTCTTCCATAAACGTTCCCTCAACTGGAAGTCTGTAACATGCTAATCGCTAGCGACTAGCGCTGACAGATGTTGTTCAACGCGGCGGGTGAACCGAGACGTTCCTACACGCGGTTAGAACCCGTTCTCGGTTCCACGGTAACAGATGGAGACGTCCCATCAGAGACCGAAACAACAGATTGCTCCTCCTCCAGCGATTTTCATCTGTCTTTATCCGTCTTCTGTTACTTATTCTCTCCCTCCATCACCTGCATCATGTTTATCCTCCGTTTCTCCAGGTGCATCACTCCGAATAACATCTTCTGTTTGTTCCCTCCCCCTCGCTCTCTTCCTGTGGTTCCGTACAGGTGGTTCTCCATCCCACCACCAACGGACCCAAATCAGCTGAGCTTCACAAGATGGTGGTTCCTAAAAACAGTCAAGACGTGGATTTGAAAATCAAGCTGGCGGTCCGCATGGACAAGCCCCCGAACATGAAGCACTGCGGGTTTGTTTATGACGCCCATAGAGGCGTTTCCAAATTGTTCATTATTAGGTACCAATTTAGGAAAGAATGAATTATAGATCAGCTAATTCTATTGAAAACATGCTAAAAATATATATTTATCACTTTTTTATCATGTTTTCTATAGA
Organism: Yasuhikotakia modesta; assembly: GCA_036877545.1. Classification (NCBI taxonomy): domain Eukaryota; kingdom Metazoa; phylum Chordata; class Actinopteri; order Cypriniformes; family Botiidae; genus Yasuhikotakia; species Yasuhikotakia modesta. The sequence goes on along the minus strand of JBAJNP010006410.1, from coordinate 1,185 downwards.
GTTGCACAAAATGGAAAAATAGAAACACTAATTTTGCCTGTCAGATTTTGTCATTAAAACATTTGCGTCTGTTACTAGCTAAAGTATCAAACATTTTATTAATCGCTATGTTTTTAAAGATGTTTTTCTATTAGTAGTAAATAATGCAAATTCTTGCTTTGCTTAAAATATTTGGTTTCAATAGTTTGTTTTGTTACAAAAAACAAAACTCATTCACTGGAACGGTTACCACAGGAATAAGGAACGTCTTGGAAAAAACATGGATATGGCGCCACCTAGTGTCTGATGTTGTGCGTCGTATTAAACTCTCGTGTTATTCCAGAGTTAACTTAGACACCCTTAAGTCTCTTTCAGGAAATGGCATGGAAAATAAAAAATACTCGTCTACTTGTGTGCATTGAAACTCTGAAACGTGCTTTAAATTATTTAACAAGCAAATATTTTTCCAAATGTTCGCAGTTTTAATGTGAGAGTTAAAAAGCGAAAGCAGTTTTATTTAGAAAAGAAACGCCGGTCTTTAAAAATACCCAATTTGTTATTTTTTCTCTTACATTTTCTTTAAAATTTCTTAAGTAGGTCTTCTGTGTTTTTGAGGAGGCGTGTCTGTAAATCCGGTTTGGAGTGAGTGGCATCGGTGAGGGTGTACGGGAACAGCTGCTGGGGTCTCTCGCTCCGGGGGTCCGGGTCACGGGTCACAGCAGTGCCTGTATTCGGCTAATTACCCAGAGGCCCCGTGCGATTCCTGTATAGAGCCTCACTCAGAGTTCTGCTCTAATTGGCAGAAACCCCTTCAGTCTGGAATTACCTCTTTAACAGACCCTCACAAGATTTCAGCGGAGACCCCGGCTTTCACAAACGCACACTTACATGCTCAGACAGATGCAAGCGTACCCAGACCGTTCCCACTTATCAGATACTTGGTTCATGCAATAATGATTTGGCGTTTTGGCTGTAATGCTGTAAATGATTGTTAACCAGTGTTTGACTAGCACTAGCACAACTAGTGAGCAGTGGTAGTGATAGCTGCTGGATTTGGCGGTGGGTTGCTGCTTTAATAACCACATAAAATATTATTATTTATTCTCATGTGGTTTAAATCTTACTGTTTTAGTCTCAGAAAATAAATAAGTCGCGCATATAGCTGCTGTAAGACTAGTGATAATAGATAGAGAGATGGATGGGGAG